>JBBBDQ010002022.1:0-217500 GCA_037127315.1 Ascarosepion bandense
TAGTGAGTTTTCCACATGTAAATGCTTAACCAACAGTAAGTAGCAATGAAACGGTTTCATACCTTTCCAAGGTTATCTTCCTGTATATGAAAGTAACGAACACGATTGAGAAAAATGTTTCTAGTTTAAACATGAATAGAACAGTTGTATAAAAAGTCATCGGAAAGAATAGGATAAAGTGTATGAAAAAAAAAAAAAAGTATATGTAGGTTGGTATATATTTTAAAAATATAAAAATATAGAAATCAAAACCACGTTTTCGATATGCTTAAATCATTCTAAAACATGAAAATAGCAATTCGCTCTGATCCGGTTACGAGGTGATGATGACGTCAAATATACCGTTGGTGTTGTTTTTTTTTTTGTTTTTTTTTGTAGTAACAGGATAAAGCGTGTTCATTGAACAGCCCAATAGCAGTTTCCATTGAAAGAAACAATGCAGTTATTATTAAGAAAATGTTAAATTTGTGGTGGATAGGAAATTAAGATTTAAAAGCACCTTTCTTCTTCGCTTTTACAAGAATTCACAATGGCGTTTAAAATTCTAGTTTTGCTATATAGAAAAAGAAATGACCACGTGCTGAAAGGAAAGTCGAAACCGGATTTCGCGAGTAGAAGTCAAATTGATTTTTGGACCAATGGAAACGATAAGCAATTTGCAAGACTTAGCGATCCAGTGCGAAAAACTAAATTGTTACAAAAGGCGAAAGATAGGTCAGGCAGTCAGTCAGATGTGAGCAGCGAGAAATAACACCGAATAAAATGTAACGGGAGAAACTTCTATTCGACCCAGACGTAATGTCGTGTGACACACTCGTTCTCTTTCTCCTTCTTTCTCGTGTGCTGATTCCTTTTACTTCTTCGCCATTCAGAGACATTCTTACTGAACAAACGCTCATACATACATAGATTCATTCAAAAGTACATACATCAAGCTCATACATACATACATACATACATACATACATACATACATACATACATACATACATACATACCTCAAACGCGCATACTCACATACATATATACGCATAAACACTTTCCAACAAATTACTACTAGGAACATTCCTACAACTATTGATGCCGTCAAATTTCTCGATAAACATTAAGTTCTACAATTCATGTTATCTTTTTCTATCAATAAATTTCTATTTTAACATCTAAAATGTACATTTTTATTCTTCCACAAATCCACACATTCCAACCTTCTGCAACCAACCAACCAACCAACCAACCAACCAACCAACCAACCAACCAACCAACCAACCAACCAACCAATCTTCAAACAGCTTCAACCTTCTGATGTAAAAGAAATAATCTCTAAGCGGAATAAATTAACACTAACCATCTCCCTATAGTTTCACATCTCAAGTATCACGCCTTCATAGTGAGCATATGAACATTTCAAAACACCATCGTATATGGCAGGGACACCAGAAGAAAAACGGTAACAATATTGTATGCACGGTCTAATGGTAAATTTATACAGACGTAAGATAGATTCTAAGAAGAAAATATTGTCTGACACGGTACTGTGAATCAGCATTCTTGCCAGCGGACATAGCTGTATAATCACGTTACATCCTGTCAGTGGAAAATGTGAAAACAAAAATGCACAATGACTTGTTATCTTGGAGGTTAGAAGCAGCCATATGATCAAAGGAAAATGTTTCTGTTTTATAATTACATGATAATAGTTTCGTTTCGGCGGCGTTAAATTTTACAAGCCATTCCTTGCCCCAGTTACCAATTGATTGATGGTTATTTTCGGGTTTAATTTTAAGGCAGTGTACATAGCTGTATAATTGGTATAAATACATGGTTAGGTACTGATGACATCGGGCCTGTATATTTAGTTATATAGTATTTTAAAGACATTGACAAGGACGACTTTATCCTTTAAATTGAAAATAAGCTCAAAAATATACTTTGTTTTCTAATTACAATTTAACATTTTTTTATTTCTCTACAGGAATCGTCGAATATTTCCGCGTCATTTCGAAATCGATAAATAGACTAAAATATCTTGCCAAAAAGAGTAAAAAATTAAAGTTGTTTTTTCAGGCAAATAAAGGAAAGAATAAAATGTTTTAGGTGTTGAAGTAATGGATGACGTTAGAAGTCTAGTAAATTAAACAATGAAACCAATTTAAATGAGCCAGTCATTGTAATAAACTAATGTAACACTGGAGATGGTAAAAGAATAACAATGAATAAAAAATATTCCAGTACAAGCAAAAGTTTAATCTCTCAATTGCAACAACAACAATAATAATTACCATACCTATCAGCGGTTACGTGATGCAGTAATACAGATAGAAAACTGTATGATTAATAGTGAAGGAGAATGTAAGAAAATAATCAGGCGTGTGCATTTGTTTTTAAATCAGGCAGTTAAGTGCCATACGTGATACACGCTTGGTCAAGCATGTCTCAAAGTAGACATCAGTGACTAGACAGAAGATTATCCCGCAGTAGGTTGTCATTATATACTGCGGTAGACTGGTAGAATCAAATCTGTTCTGCTATTTAACCCATAACTGGAGGGAGGAACGGATTAATACTTTTCGCAAGGGTATTTGAGCGTAAGCGTATGCAAAGATTTTAACTGCAATTCGAAATCGGATTTGTCGATTCGGGCCGATATGCACTACACCAAAACGCACATCTATACGGTTTTAAATACCGGGTTGTATTCCCAAGACAAAATAACAGCCGTAAACACGTTGACTTGCCTTATGGTTCAATACAGTTATGAACATCCTTAATTGAACCATAGTTGACATTAAGCGAATGGATTTCAAAACGAGAAAGCTTCTTATTTATTAACGCATGCAGCTCCCAATGCTGCTCTTGTTGATCGTTTGAATGTATCTAGATGCGAAGGTGGCAGAGGATTAGCTCGACAAGAACTCTTTTACAAAGCACAACTGATCTTCGAAATCATCTGGAAACTACAGTAAACTGGATGATTATCTGTGTCAAAGAACATGAAATTAAAATGAAACTTTATTCAGTAATAAAGGAAACCAATAATTTCAAAAGGGCATTTTCAGTGTATGAAGAAGTGTAGATGAACTATCATACAAATACTGCAGCGGCAAGAAACTTAAAAAAGAAATCGAAAGCAATGAACCAAATAAAGAATCTATGACAAGATAAACCTCTTCATTGTCAATACTCTGACTGTGCCAAAGAAGCTGATGTAGATAATCCTTATAACCATCAGTGGTTACTTAGTGTAGAATTAGAAGCTGAAACCGAAGTTTTTTTTTTCTTGTTGCACAGGACCAATGTTTGCTAACTAAAAATTACCAGGCACACACATACCGGAAAAGTGTGTTGACCACCAAAT
The DNA here is from genome assembly GCA_037127315.1 of Ascarosepion bandense. Classification (NCBI taxonomy): domain Eukaryota; kingdom Metazoa; phylum Mollusca; class Cephalopoda; order Sepiida; family Sepiidae; genus Ascarosepion; species Ascarosepion bandense. The sequence continues at coordinate 3,356 of JBBBDQ010002022.1, forward strand.
GTCGATTCTGTGATAAATGATCAGAAACAATTGACCATCTTGTATCAGGTTTCACGGTGTTAGTACCAAAGGAATATAAACCTTGTCATGATAAAGTGAGCCAATATCTGCATTGACAATATGCAAATGTTAAGGGGAGGAAACTGCAAACAACTGGTATGGACTTTACCCAGACACCGTTACAGAGATAGGAACTGTAACAAGCTTATGGAACTTTACAATACCGGAGGAAACAATCAAATCTAATCACTCAGACATCACGGTCAAAATTACAAGTTCAGAATATTATTTCTTATTGACATGACAGTCTCTGCAGACTGTAAAGCATTATTGAAGATCTTTAAAAACTATAAAAATACACGCATCTTCAAAACGAAAATCTTAGAAGTGTGGTACATTAGGGTATCTTTTTTTTTTTTGAACACTTGGAGTGATTGTAAAGTTTTCTAATAAACACATTCAAGAGGTTATTGGTAGTCTAGACATTAAAGAATACCACATGTGTAACTCGAAAATTATGAAAATCTTTATCCATGTAAACTGACTGTGGTCTGATGTATTTAATTTTTTTTTACAAAAGTGGTCAGTAAATAATATCATGAAGTGATTTCTAATTTTCTCTCTATGTTTGGAATCCAGAAGGATATGTTTATATGTTTATTCAACGGAATTCGATGGAAATCCTACTACTACTACTTCTACTACTACTACTACTACTAATAATAATAATAATAATAATAATAATAATAATATTTCTCTGTGATATCAAAATACTGGATTAGTATCCGGAGTGGAATATTCGTGTCTCATCGGCCGATCGAGATCTTTACTTTCGGTTGATTGTCGGCCGGGAAGTGATATCTTAAAGAAATATATTTTTTCCTTAGTAGCTATTAATAAAACGCAAAAAATGTCAATTATTGCAAATAAAAACTCATATCAGACCCGTTATTTCCAGTACCAAGCAGGGCTGAGCTTCTCAGAGAGAAACAAAATTGTCAGTGGAACAATCACTTCCGCCAACAGTGAAGCACCTTGTCACCATACCCAGATTAACTCCAAACTTTTGTCACTGTACTTTAAAATAAGCAAAAGCAATGATCAGATATAAAGAGATATGGTAGGAACTGACACAAAATAATATCTTGATCACAAATATTCTAGCTATTATCCAGAGAGAGATATCATGCAAAAAAATAGGCGGGATTTGTTGAGGTAACATTTACCAGCCTCAGTAATGTTCAAAAGCTACTTCCTGTACTTGTGGCACACACATTATTTTACACCCTTAAATGTATCTCGCACACCCAGGATGTGGCAAACATCTCGCTGCACTAACATTACTTTCACAGAAAGTCCTCGGAAGAACTACATTTCTTAGTTCCACCAGGCCTAAACCTTCATGGAAAAGACACTTCATGCTCATTTCATTGTAGAAACTACCCATATTTTGTCTGTATTTCATCTGTCAGAATTAAGTTCTACTGAAACTGCTTCTTATCGCGAACAGCTGCTCTATGAAACTGACTCTTAAGAGGATGCTTAACCGATCACTAAAACCATAACATGTTAAAAATCAAGAATTAACAGTTGAATTTCTCTGGTATCCTTACAAACTGATTCCTAACGTAACCTCTACATCGAGTGGTTCCCGGAGCTTACACACGCTGAAACTTACATAAAATATGTCTCTCAAATGCATATGCAGATATAAAAAAAGAATTAGTATAAAACAAAATACAAAAAGTCATAGTTTAACAAATGAAGCAAGATTGAAAAATACGATGAGGTAAACCCTAAAATAAATGAAAATGACACTAGAATATCGGAATTGGTAAGAAATAAATTTGTCTCATGGATAAGAAAATCTCAATAATTTTAGAGAACAGTCACCCTAAAGGTGCTATACTAAAATGATTTACCTAATTGTTCTGAGTAAAACGTAGAAATAAATATCCATGTTTACAAATAAAAATACATAACGGATCGGCTGACTCTCAGGTTAACAAGAGCCGCATCTCTCAGAGAGGAACCCAACTTTGGGTCGAAAATGTGTCACTGGAACAAACTCTTCAATAAACTATAAGGTATCTAATCTCCAAAACCGAGATAAATTGCAACTTCGCCCTGATGTATTAATGCCAAATCAATTAACGTAAAGAAATCAACATAAATACAATCAAGAAAAGTATGAAATAGACATATATTTTAAAACTGCACTCAAAAACACTTTCAAAGAACAAAGTGTCAGATATGTCGTATATAGAGATATGTGATTAGAAATGTAAATGACCCCCTATATTGGACCCAAATATGGTTTCTAATATTTGAAGGAACGTGTGAAATCCTCAAATCTATAAGTAGTTCTGCTAAAACTAACAGTGAAACCGATAAAATGTAACCGCAATTTCTATTCAAACAGCCTCTTTTTTCGCACTTCCCGACTGTGGAATTCCCTTTCACATGATTGCTTCCCCGATGGCTACAATCTCCAGAAGTTTAAGTGTCAATAGACACCTTCTAACATACTAACACGCATCCATTCTTTCAAACACTCTTTCCTATCTACCCAACCCTCAGCCTCGGTATCCTTACCCATCTATCACCCACCTTCTGACATTTCCTATATCTAACCACTCTTTCTCTTTACCTTCCCCTATATAACCCCATGCACAATAATGGCAGTGGAATGCCTTGCTTGGGATGAAATGATTATAAAAAAAAAACGACAAAGTACAAAAAAGTAACTCTAATTATCTCACTGTTTTTTTTTTTCAATTGGAGTAGATAGACTAAAATATCGCCCGGTTCACACTCAACCCACATTATTGAACAGGTGAAGAGGCTCATCCCTTGTTTCCTGTTTAGGATGCGGTTTCCGGTTTTCTCTTTTCTAATCTTCTCACTCTTATGTAGCCCCCTGAACAACAGTGGCGTTACCGCCTTATTTGGGGTTATATTAATTAAAATAAAACAAAAACTAAAACTGAGACAGATGTAGAAATACAAACGATCGGATAAGAATTAAAACAGATGCAAAAAAGATTATCTATAAGGGAGAAGGACTGAAATATGTTTGCTCCTAGAAAATAATTTCACTGATTCAAACACGAAAGCCATCAGATTTTTAAGAAAATGGTCCAACTATCTATACTACAACAGCTATAGCTCTCACTTTTACGCATGGAAAAATGCAGGGTAGGGGGACTCATAGAATAGATAATACATGAAGCAAAACACACGAGATAAAAAGAATAAGCAATCTGCTAGTCATGTTGCTGTTTTCTCAGTCCATTGTACCGTTTAAGGTGAAAAGACTTCGAAACAGAAAATGGTCCGCTGTTTTCCAAGAAAAAAAAACAAACTCTAACCTCCTTTCACAGTGATACAAAAAATTAATGAAGTAGTTCCAAAACTGTTTATATTTTCGCGGAAAAAGTAGAAAAAAAATTTCGGAATAGTGGAGAAAATACTGTGATAATAAAACGATTGATAATCTTATGCTAAAAACGAATTCATATTTTTAAACATTTTACGGTTTCATTTTTGTTCTCTTTACAACAGCGTATATTGCTTTCTTTGAGCAAACTATGGTTATTGATAATCGTTATTATTCTCAAATGCGCCAACGGAATTTTTCTACGCCTGCTGTCCACCATTACATTGTCTTGTATTCTTCATCATCATTTTTTTTCTTTTTATAGTTGTAATTTTTCATTTATTTATAGCATTCGGAATCATCACCAATTACCTTGAAATCAGCAATATTTTATTCATTAATCTTTAAATCAGACCCTGTATTTCGAATTCAGCCATTTTTCCACCGCCGTAAAGTCATTTCCTATTCCCTATTTAGAAAAAAATATTCGTGCCAATTATATTGTTAAACTTTCCTAGAATTTATTGAATTCAAGCGCAATGCTAGATTAGCGAAAAGGTCACATTACGTTACTTTTAAAATTCCCAGATATAATCGTAGGGTCTATGATAAAATTTTCTTCTATCGAATTTATCTTTCTGTTTTTTATTCTTCCCTTTAATCTTCAAGATTTGTTTTTTTTTTAATCGTGTCACCCCAAGCAAGGTATTCCACTGCCACTATAGCGCAGGGGGTTACATAGAGGCATTGGGTATAGGAAATGTCAGAAGGAGGGTGATAGACGACTTAGGATGTACATAGGGAGAGAGTTGGAGAGAGTGGGTGTGAGTTAATGTGTTAGGAGGTGTCTATTGACCTTACATTTAAACTCCTGGAGGTTGTTGCCGTCGGGGAAACAAGCATGCACTAGGGAATTCCACAGGCGGGAAGTGCGAGGAAAGAAGCTTTTGGAGTAGAAATTGCGGTTACATTTCATCGGTTTCACTGTAAAAGGGTGGGACCTAGTTGCCAATCTAGTATCTCGTGCAAATTCACATCTAGGGGGCACCAGTGATTTAAGTTCGTCAGAGCAGAAGCCATGAAAGTATTTATAGAAGAGGTACAGGGAAGCCACATCACGCCGGTGAGAGAGATACTGCAGCCGGTCAGCCAGGACGGTATCAATCACATTACAGATTCTTCGTTGTATTTTGTCAAGAACCCCGAGGTGAATAGAAGGGGCACCCGACTAGATATGGCAGCACTACTCAATACACGGGTGGATGGTGGATTTATATAATTGCAGGATAGATTCAGGCGGAAAGATTTTGCGGTCCCTGCACAGAGAGCCAACTTTCATAACTGCAGATTTAGCCATGGATTCGACGTAGTCATTCCACTTGAGGTACGCTGAGAGTGTCAGGCAAAGCAGGCGTAGTGATTTACTCACTGGGACGCAAGCCTGTTCCATGCTAATGGGAGGGAGGAGCGGTTGTCTGTGGTGGTTAATTGACAGCAGCTTCATTTTGGAAGAATTGAATTTTACGAGCCATTTCTTACCCCAATCCACCACGGATTGGAGGTTGTTCTCAAGCTCGGCAGCGAGGTTCGCCTTGTCACCAACACCAGATTTTTGATCGAGGCGAGAGTAAACTGTGGTATCATCGGCGTACATGCCTACTTGTGATCTTATGGCATCGGGGAGATCATTGATATAGATTAGAAAGAGCATAGGTCCTAGGATAGAACCTTGCGGTACACCCGCGTTGTTAGGGTAGTTCTGAGAGGCATGTCCGTTTAATATCACGTTCAATGTGCGGTTAGAGAGGAATGACCGGATTAAGTCCAACAAAATCCAGTTATGCCTTAGCTTCGCAGTTTCCGTAGAAGGCCGGCATGCTTCTATCGAATGCTTTAGAGTCGAGTGATTTCTTTTTCAAATCTGGAAGGTAAATCGTATATATCGTGGGTGCATAATGCATGATTAAGCTTGAAATTTAAATACGACGCAACAGAAGAAGAAAGGTACAACTCTGAGATCCGAAGGCGAATTTCCATGAACAAGGATGCATTTCAAAAGCTGAGTAGAGTGTAGAGAGACAGGATAATTTTGCTAGAGACAAATAAGAGAATACTGTATTGTTATGTGATGCCTGTTCTTCAATATGGCAGGGAATACTGGACAATATCCTCAAGGATGAAGAGAAGATGTAAGGAGGAAGGAAGACTTGGAGAATCTAATACATAGATGTCAGATAATCGAAAACAGAGAAGTGTTTAAAAATCTTCTACCCAGCCAATCTTTCGAGACATGATTCCTCAAGCGTGTATTACGTAGGACTGACAGATTATTTCTTCGAATAAATCAGAAAACTTTATTACTTGGATATTTTCTAAAGCTGTTATCATAAACAAGAAGTAAAAATTGTGCATTTAAATGAAAAACGTTTACACCTGGATCATTCAGTCAGATATGTGGCATACGTGACACACGTTTCTGTGATCATGTCTGGACATAAGTTTTTCCTAAAATAGATTACCATTACTATATGCGGTAGACTGGTAGCCAAACAAGTCTACTTAACCCAATCTGTTCTTCTGTTTAACCTATAGCTGGAGGGAGAAGTGATGGATTCATATTTTTTCCAACTGTGTTTGTGCTTAATTGAATGCAACTGCTGGATAAGTGATTAAAACAAAATCATTTAATGAGAATATCACAAGAAACAGATAGAATAAGAATATTTAAATATTAATAATTGCATTAGTTTCTACAAAATTTAATAAATGCTTATACTTTTGTTTATTTTGTGGAGCCCTTATTGTATGTGAGGATACAAAATCTTAGCATTTTACTTGCACTTGATCAGAAAAGAAAATTTCTGGTTGGAAGAGCATGAATGTCAACTACAATGCGTTTGCTGAACTTCTAAGTTATTAAAATAATATAACATGATGAATGATTTTGACATACTTTAGGCATTTTATCAATCATCTTGCAGTTAGAAGGTTTTTATTTATTATTTCATTTTAAGTTAAAAGGTGATTTTGTTCTCTCTGTCTACTAGAGTCAATTATCTTTTTTTCTCTACCGCTCCCATTCCTTTAATGAGGGTTCCGTTTTAGACAGTATTTCAGATAATAAAAACATGGCCATTTACCCGCAACCTTTCGCTAAAATATTTGTGTTCTGTGACTTCAACACCCTTCAGGCCAAGTGGCTGGAAAACACTGTCACTAAACTTGTTGGTGTCCATTCGCAGAAATTCTCAAACATTCAATCTCGCACACAAGTGGTAGATATCCCCATACGTTTCCCTAATAACCTTGATGGACTCGCCTTACCGCTAAACTTCTACTTTATTCAAACACTGACTCGTTCCATACCATGCAGATCTGCTCTCTTGGCATGCCGTGATTCCGTTAATATCTCCTTCCACACTCTCTCTCCTTCCAGGGACCTTCTACCAGCACAATATCTTACTGCTATCAAAGAGCAAATGGAGTCGTTTCACTACTTTCTTTGTGATATCTCTTGGAACAAAGTTAGTCTCGCTGTTGAAGACTGTCTCTCTGAGGTCTACTCCTGTGTAAAAACCGACATCAATGCTTTCATCCTAGTCAGAAAGTTTTGAATTAAACCTTATTTATCGACTTGTCTTTCTTCTGTTTGTTCGGCCGTCATTACCTACAGTAATCACTTTTTCCAATATTATCACTTTTTCCAACATTATCACTTTTTCCAACATTATCACTTATTCCAACATTATCACTTCTTCCAATACTATCACTGCATAATAAGTGCATTTTGTTCTTACTATATGCATGTGTGTTCTTAATAGTGCTAAGATGTTATTTGCTGATATAATGAAAAAGTGCATAGAATTTTGCAACTATTACTGGCACATCTGCAAAAGTCTTCTAAACAACTGCACCCATTCGATCCTCTATTCAATAATTTTGAGATATTCATATCTACAGCGTTCAGGTATGAGAGATTTACTCGCAAATTTACGTCCTTTGAGGTGCAGTGGATATCGACCCGGAAGGAGAATTCAATGCAGTCACTTACGCGTAAATACACTCGGGGAATGTATTAATCCATCTCTTCCCTCCAGTTTTCGGTCAAATAACAGGACAGATTGGGTTCTATAACCTTGGCTGGCAAGTCTGCCCAGTCAGTCATGCCTCTTTCGAGACATGATCGCCCATGTGTGTTTCACGTATGGCACTTAACTGACTGACTATTTCCTTCAACCGACTTCCCATCTAGAAATGAGGTTCAACTGAGTGATTTTTACACAACCACGCCTTTAAAATTATTTTTCAGCTTTACTACCTTAAAGCAAGTGGAAGTAATGGAATGCCAGTCATCGTTCTAAAATATATGCCCGTAATGCCCCTCCTACCCTCTACAAATACTATAACAATTTCCTCACTGCTTCTTGCTTCCATGCTTGTGGAAATTCCTACTATGTAGTTCCTGTTTTTAAAACCCTGAACAGCTCTCTAACCCAGTAACTGTTCTACTATCATATTCTTAATGCTTTTTTGGCAAAGGTTTCGAAACTATTATTAATGCTAAAATGATTCGTTATCTCATACCCAACAACCTACTCTTTGAGAAGCAGTATAGCCTCCGCATTGCCAAGTCTACTGATAATAAGCTAACGGCCATCGCCAAATATACCGGATGTCCATAAAGTTCGTGTGCACTTTAGAAATCTTATAACTTTATTTACTATTGCGATAGAAATTATTTGTTAAAAAGATTAAAAAGAATCAAGTGTATATGTTTGAATGTCTTATTGAAATTTTATTTAGGTTTCCACATGTCCTCCATCATTAGCAAAAGAAGGGGTAATACGATTTTAATAATACTTTTTTTTACTTCTCTAAGAATTGTTGCAAATTTTGTGGTAAATAATTATTCAATAACTAGACTTAAAACTACTACATTATACTTTATAACATTTTTTACAGATTATTTATATCACAAATACAAATAACGTCATGAGTTTAAAAGTGCACACAGACTTTATGGACACCCCGTATATATATATGATCTTGATAAGAATGGCGAAGCTGTTGCCTAGGATATTTTGAAAGTGAAATTTGTCATGTTTTAGCATGCTGGCCTTTTGTGAAAGATACAGTGCTACGGTATAACTTGACGATTGTTTGATTTATTTTCTCAATCTTTCTCTCAAATCGTAAAATGACAGTAGTTTTGAACAGACATGATTCCGAATCTTTTCAGGTAAACGCAGGGGTCCCTAAATCCGCTATCCTAGTTCGTACGCATTTATGGATCTTAATCAATGATATTTACGATGAAATCAGTTATCAGTTCCCAAGTCGGCATGTATGCAGATAACACAGTATCAACTCTTATTTCAATAAGAGCTAAAAAACATAAACATCGCTTCTGCTCTGGGAATGAACTTCCAATTTCTGATAGATTAGGGTAAGCTCTTAAATTATAATGCTTCCAAAAGAAGCTACTTCTTTAACCACCATAGAGAAGGTATCCTTCCTTTCATCAGTATTAATCACGCTAGTGTCTAAGAAAACAATAGATACATACGTTCTCAGCAACACTCTCTTATCAAATCTCAAGTGGAATGGATACATCGTATCACTTGCTACATATACTCCTAAGAAGGCTGGGACATTGTCCCAGATCAGGAAGTTTCTCTCATCAGAATCCATTTTGCACATTTATAAATCTACTACTGACGTGCATTGAATACTGATGTCATGTCTGGTTGGGTGCTCCTGCTATTCTTCTCAGGTCGCTACAAAATCCAAAGATGTATCTACAGTCTAATCGATTATGATTTGGCGGCTCAACTTCAGTCACCTTCTCATCGACAGGATGAAGCTTCTCTCTGTCTTTTCTACATATATTTTCCCGGCTTCTGTTGCGATAAGATTCATTCCCTGGTACCCCACGCACATGAATGCATCCGGGCTACTAGACTGGCAACTAAATCCTAACCTTTTACCGTCAAAACAGTCAAATGTCATACAACCTCTATTCTAATAGTTTCTTTTCTCGCAATTCCCGCCAGTGACTTTATTTTTCGTTTGGTAAAATCTGCAAAAGGTTAAGTGCAACGTCAATTACCATCTTCCATCTCCTTGACTACCATCTTTCTCTCATCTTTTCTTCGACACCCCTTTATTTTCCATTTCAATCTTCTCTCAATATAACAAACTCGGTTCGGGTTAGAGTTGATACAAAGCCCATAAAAGATCAGTAACGGTTTCACCTCATTAAACATTTTCGCTAAATAAGATATACAGTATAAAAAAGTTGAGACATTTTCTAAGAAATCAAAAAATAAGCAATAAAACGTTTAAGTATTTTCATATATAATATATTTTTTTTTATTTCTGTATATCTATCCAAGATTTCTGGTACTAAAATTCTAGGTAAGTCTGTCTAATCAAGACACACCAGAGAATTATCTTCTCATTCCCTTTATTTATTTTAATACCAAAAGCTAATAAGTTAAAAACTTATCTTGGAAAAATTCAATGATAAAAGATATTTTCTTTTAATTTCTTTTATTTTATAATTTATTAAAGTCAGAAGTTGTTTTATTTTTTATTTAACAAAATCTCAGCGATAGCTATCAAAAACTTTCAATTACACTCTTATATATACTTATATTCGTTTTTCTGTAAGAGCTAAATAGTGAAGGAGAAAAGAGAAACGATACTTAAGTTTTAAAATCTCCCCTAAAGAACAAAGATTAGATAGGTAGCATCCAAGATATAAGGAATGCCTAAGAGGTATTTTGTATGATGAGGAAAAGAAGGTACTGGGAATCAGATCAAAAATAGAGCATAAATTAAAAGATTAACTGAAAAGAAAATGCTTCAAAAAAGATAAAAACGAAACGCAACGAATCGAAAGAAAGCAAATAAAAGAATAAAAAAAAATAAAGTGAGAAATATACATTTAACTAAAAGTTAAAGTTCCCACAGCTATCGTAAAAATTCAAACTTTATTAGAAAAGATCAACCACCTTTAAAGATAGTAGACACAACGGACCTTAAGTAAACTTAGCTAGAAACATAATAAAACGAGATACACAGATACACGAAATGTTTTGTCAAATGTTAATTGGAGTAGATAGATTTATCTATCGTCCGGGTCACACTCCACCCACGTCTATTGAACTGGTTAAGAGGCGCATCCCTTGTTCTCTGTTTAGGATGTGGTTTCCGACTTTCTCTTTTCCAGTCTTCTCACTTTGTTTTTTTTTTTCAATTGGAGTAGATAGATCTATCTATCACCCGGTTCACACTCCACCCACGTCTATTGAACAGGTTAAGAGGCTCATCTCTTGTTCCCTGTTTATTATGTGGATTCCGGCTTTCTCTTTTCCAATCTTCTCACTTTGTTTTTTTTTTCAATTGGAGTAGATAGATATATCTATCGCCCGGTTCACACTCCACCCACGTCTATTGAACTGGTTAAGAGGCACATCCCTTGTTCTCTGTTTAAGATGTTGTTTCCGGCTTTCTCTTTTCCAATCTTCTCACTTTTTTTTCAATTGGAGTAGATAGACTAAACTATCGCCCGGTTCACACTCCACCCACGTCTATTAAACAGGTGTAGAGGCTCATCCCTTGTTCCGTGTTTAGGATGTAGTGTCCAGCTTTCTCTTTTCCAATCTTTCCACTATTACGTATCACCCTGTTACCGCTTTGCTCGGGGTGATACGATTAAAAGAAAAAAAAGCTTTTAGCCAACATACGTTAGCTCGAACATCAGTTGATGGAAGTCACGTATAAAAAACAATTGAGATTTGTTGCAGAATTTCAAGCAAGGAATAAGTGTATTGGGTATATAGACGATGTAAAAATTATTATTTTTTATTCATGATATTGGAAATCCGATCACCTAAAAGGCAGGAAAATACACAAAATAGATTATGTTATTTTTGCATCGGTGGTATTTACTTTTGAAACCATGTGTCAATATTAATGATAAATGACATCCTCTCCATGTATTGATCACTCCAGAATATACCTCATGAGAAGGTTGTTTGTCATATCTATAAGAAAACTGACATGTATAAATATTTAACACAAATACACGGCGACTTTTGTAAATACCTTTAGATTATAGGCTATAATAGAACAATAGTCTGCTAATGTAACTAGAAAAATGATTAAAGAATAATTCTAAAAATCACCCTTAAAGAAGAAGGATAAGATATATTTCCCCTGACAATATTACACTATCCATGAAACAATTCGCCTTTTTTTAAAGATCATATGGTCACAAAATTTCCATCATTACTTTGAACCTGGACCGTATGCAACAAAAAACTGGCAACTTTCTGATTTGAATTATTTTTCGGGTACGTAGGCAATGATGATCAAACGTAATGTGGGTATACATACATGCATATCTATACATAGCTTTTGGAAATTTACATACATATAGAATAATCTACCGCTTTAAGACACTACGTGAGTGACCAAAATAGACTAACCAAAACATATTTTAAAATAGCAAATTGTGTAATTGCGTCTGTTATCTCTAGATCTCAGGGAAAAGTTTATTAAAAATGAAACATATCAGATCGACATACGTCTCTCTATTTCTTCTTTTTCCAATCATACTACCAGATCCTGATCATTATTTGATCTAAACTTATATATATATATATATATATATAAATTAGTATTTTATGTCAGATTTTATCCAAATTATCAATATTAAAATTGTCATTTCAGATATATATATTAGTTATATAGAAAATTATACACACACACACACACACACACACCACACGCACCTTATCCATATTATCACATTATCCATATATATATATATATATATATATATATATATATATATATATATATAAATTTACGATAAGGCCCTTCAGAAAAGCGGTTTTATTAATAAGTTAACGTATGATAAGACTGCTATAAACCCAGAATCATCAAAAACTAAAAACACCCGAAAATGTAGAAAAAGGAAGATACTTTGGTTTAACCCTCCTTATTGTAAGCTAACTAATATAAATATTGGTAAGTATTTTCTCAGATTCATCGATAAACATTTTAATAATAATAATAATCCCTTAAATAAAACTTTTAATAGGTTCACCCTAAAAATCAGTTACACTTGCACCTCTAATGTAGATGATATAATTAATTCCCATAATAGGCATATTTTAATGAACCTAAATAATACCGACGTTAAATCCGGAATTGTTGATAAATGTAATTGTAATTCTGTGGATACCTGCCCGGTGCAAGGCAAATGTAAATCCATCCATGTAATTTATGAAGTCCGTATTTCTCCATCTAACAACAAAGACAATTACCGGACTTATATTGGCATGTCCGCGGGCCCTTTCAAATAGAGACTTTACAATCACAAGTACTCGTTTTTGAACCCTAACCAAAGATTCCAGACGGCACTATCACGTAGATTCTGGGAAATGAAGGAGGAAGGGCAGGACACTATAATCAGCTGGAAATTAATAGGCTTAGCTTGTACCCCTAAAAATTTTCGTGATAGGTGTCGTCTATGTTTATTGGAGAAGATTCTGATTTTGAAGTATCCTCATCAGGACTTACTTTTTAATCTTAGAAAGGAATTTATTAATAAGTGCCGTCATAGGGCGGATTTTAAAATTTAATTTTTAATTTTTAATTTTAATTTCTTTTTTTTTCTTGTTTTCTTTTTTTTTCTTTTTAATTTTTAATTTTTCTTTTTATAATTTTTATGTATATGTGTATGTTTGTGTGTGGATGTGCATATTTGTATATATGTGTGTATATATGTATATATGTATGTGTGCATATATGTATTTTTGGGAAAAAAATTTTTTAGCTATTTAAATGCTCTTTTTCATAATATTCATTAATTTCTTATATATTTTTATATGTATGTGTGTGGGTGCATATGTAATATGTATATATATGTGTGTGTGTGTGTGTATGTATATGTGTGCATGTGTGTGTACACATATATATTGTGTGTATGTGAATTTTTTGTATATAGGTGTGTACACATATATATATATATGTGTATGAGCATGTATGTGTATATAAGAGTGTATGAAATTGAATGTATGTGTGTGTATGTGTATGTATATATGTATTCTTAATCGTAGAATGGTGTGTGTGTATATGTATATATGTATGTGCGTACTTCTATATGTATGTATAATTGTAAATGATTTTTTTTTTTTACCTAGCGATGTCTTTATTTTGTGTAAGACAAATGACCTAACTTTTTTAAAATAATTTTATTTTAATTCCTATATCTTTTTATTCCCTTTAAAACTAATTATGCCTTTTTAAGTAAAGGCCTTTTTCTAATACGTCAACATTTTTGGGAAGTTAGGTTTTTGAATATGTTCAGCGTCTGTAATATTATAAAAAAAAAATTTTTCTTTCTTTTCTTTTCTTTTTCCCTCCCTTCCTTCCTTTATCTCTCTTATCTCCCACCTTTTTTCCGTGTTGCTTAATCTTAAACGTCGATTTAACACGGCTGTCTGTTAATTTTTAGTTACAATTCTCTTTCCTTCTTTTGCGAACCCAGACGATGTCAATTTTTTTCTTGTTTATTTGATTTTATTTTATCTTTTTCTTTTTCTTTTCTTTTTCCTTTTTATTTTCTTTTTTAATTTCTTTGCAAATCTATTTAAAAAGGAAAAGTAGACTAATTTTTCTCTAGTTTCTGAAAGTATTTTTCTGTTGCTGAGGTGATCTTCATATCGAAATGGCCATTCAACATCATTGAATTAATCCTTTTTTAATTTATATATATATATATATATATATATATATATATATATATATTCTACGGGTTTTATCAATATTCATATTTTACAGATATATATTTAAGGTATACATGAAATTTTATATAAAAGTCACACAATGAACTCACTGGGAATATATATATATATATATATATATATGCAAGAAATGAAGTAAGTATGATAATTACAGGCATTTTTAAAGGAGGAACATAAAACATAAGACAACGAAAATGACAGAACGGTTTATGTATAGGCATATTGATAGGGTTTCTGTGGACTCACCCTTAGACCCTACTTTGGCCAAATTATTTTTGTGCTTCTATGAGTCATCTCTCTCCACGGACAATAATAAACCGTCCATGTATTATCGGTGTGTTGATAATACATTTTGTTTGTTTAATAGTGAATCTGAGGTTGATTTTTTCTTACAATCTTAAACTAATTACATCCGTCCATAAAATTTACATTAGAAAAGTATGCGAATGCTGTTTGTCATTCCTTGATGTTTATGTTCATCGGACTACGAGCGATTTTTAAACTTCCGCCTATCGCAAAACAACGTTTTCATGTTTGTATATCAGGTGGAACTCATTTTGTCAAAAAAACAAAAAAAAAACAACAAAAAAACAAAGGAAAAATAATCTGGTTATGACTCTTATACACAGGACTAATAAAATTTGCAAGGAAAAAGTTTTTGACGTGTAATTACATTTTATCCGCAGCCCTATATAAAAAAAATTGATATCCAATCGATATTGTGAATAGTGTAATGCTTGCTGAGCTTAACAGTTTTTCTAAGAACAAGCTGTATATCGGGGAGAAATGCCCAATTTATTTACGGCTTCCTTACATTGGTTTGCGTGGTGTATTTTTTGTCAGGTGCATTTCTGCATCTGTTCACGACTGTTATTCCTCTTCTCAAATTGAGTTCATTTTAGCACTCATTCTGCTTTTCTATCTATGCCAAAAGACTTACTTCCTTCACAATCATATTTCATCTATCATTTACAATTTTAAAAATTTTGTATATTTTGGCAGCGACTACATAGGAAGGATGTCCCAACCCTTAGATTTCGAATTGAACAGAATGCACCATTAAGAATTCTTAAACCGGAAGCTCGTACAGGTCAACTGGTTAACACTTCCGGATCAACAGTCACTGAACACGTAATTAATAGCAGAAATTGTGTGGTTGATTTCAGTGTGTATATATATATATATATATATATATATATATATATATATATATATATATTAGTTAAGGGTCGTACATGATACACGCCTGCGCGTTCATGACTCGAAAGAGACATGACTGACTAGTCAGAAAATTATCCCGCTGTAGATCGCTATTATTTTCTTCGGTAGCCATTACTATAGAACTCACTTTGTCATGCTATTTAACCATAACTGAAGAGAAGACAGAGATTAATACCTTTTCTAATGATAATGGTATAAGGGCTAGCGGATCGTATCCAACTATGCTAGTGTGCTAGGACTACTAGACAATTTTATTGTAAAATCCTATTCAGGTACATTCAACAGTCTCAGATTCTACCTTCTTTTATAACGCAACTGTCCTGAGCAGAACTTAATTTCGTAAGTTTCCTTTGGTGGTCTTCTATCATATTATTTTTCAAGGAGCTTTTAATTTTCAGATGATAACTAATAATGTATTTTCCGAATAAACTATAAAACATACATATCTGACGGTCACCGAATCTGTATTATTTTATTTGTGAAATTTTGCTGCCTTCCTATATCTGCCATCAATTGCCAGTCTGAGAGAGAGAGTTGAGCAGTGACGATTACAACTAATGATAAAAGCGAAATATTATCAAATATATATTATTTCTATAATACGACTAGATCATAATACGACCAAGTGTTCCTGAAGTTAAAAACAGATTAATTTTTTCTTGTCATTTCATTCCAATCAAAGCGGTACCGACACTAGTGCAAAGGGAGTCCACATAGGAGAGGGTTGAAAGTTTAAGCAGGAGGCGAGCAAAGAAAAGACGAACCGGTTACAGGAGTGTCAGAGAAAGGTAAGTGAATGATGGGAACACCGGTGTGAAGACATTTGCGAAGGTAGAGTAAAAAAGGAAAGAGGACAAGATACAAGGGGTGATGGAGAAAGGACGAGAGAAGGGTTAGGGTCAAGTGGTTAAGTGATGGCCATTGTCATTGCATTTAAATACATGAAGATTGTAGCCCTCATTCTGTATTTTACAACCCCGTATTATACCCATCCCTACGTATGATTTCAAATGTTATTTTAAATATTAATGTCAAATGTTTCACTAAAATATTTTTTCTTTATATTATATCATTGAAGTTGGCGTGATGTTTACCCTTACTCGTTTCTTCATTTAAATTCTGATTCAAAATATAATTTCAAAATTTTTGGAGAACAGTCTTGAGTAGAGATACACGGTAACATATTTGTAGGTGTTAATGAATCGATCATACTTTTCTGTTTCGTATATTCCGAAAGATTATGAAATAATATAAATATATTGTCTTTCTTTAAGAATGAAAAGAGAAAAACCTATATATATCAAGACTATAGTAATGTTAAGAAAATGTATACTGTGAGCAAAACTATATTTCAAACCATGCTTTTTCAAAGAGTTTTTTTTTAATATTAAATATTTCTGAAAACATTCTTGTGTATAATACGAATCCAAAGTTATTTTTTTTTAAATTTCGGTGAAAGATTTTCGTGTTATGGGCAAGAATATACGACAATAAAATTATGTTCATAATTTATTGCCAGTAATGCAACTCAATACAAAAATCTATTATAATATAATACACATTACTTGCATTATATAAACTATATTCCCCTCCAGAAGCCAGTAATGTGGACAGTATAAATATCTTCTTTAACTGCAGTGTAAGCCAATACATTTTGTAATAATATCAGTAATTTCATTGAAGTTTTGACAGGGAACAGTCTTATCTATCTTGAATGTATAAAAAATATCACGCGGGAGCTTTTCACTTTGATGAAATTAGATGATCGATGAGATGCTGCAAAATATCAGGCATTGTTAAAATGTCATGAAGCTCCTAATATTTTACTTGAAAAAGAAATCCAGACCCACTTACAATTCGAAAGTGACTTCTTAAAGAACTCAACTTTATTTTTGAACAAATTTGATCGATTGAAATATACAAGAGATAAAATCAATGAATAAATATAAAAGAAATAGCAGAGGTGAAAATCATATAATTTCGATTGACTACACATAAACAGAGCAATGAATAATCTATTCTTTTTTTCTCAGCAATTCAAAGAACGGTGTCTTGTTTATAGAATACAAACCCCAAAAAATGAACGTACAAATTAAATTGATTTTGCAAATAGTCATTGTGAATATTTCTTGTTAACTAATTTGTATATATATATGTATATATATATATATATATATATATATTCTTGACAATTAAATATATATATATATAAGTATATATATATGTGTGTACTTGAATATATATATATATATATATATATATATACTTGGCAAGACACAAGAAGTGTCGAAACAAAATAGCTACTTTTGTAGTGATATTATAATATATCCATGTTATAATTTCTGAATATATATATATATATATTGCAATACAAAAGAAGACATTTTCAAAGCAAATGTACATGACTTAAATGGCAAAAATAAAATATATTTAGCATAAACCAAAGACACATTAAAGATAGAAAACTTAAAATCAGTACAAAATTGGCTAGTCATGTGTTGAAATTAAAATCAAAATATGAAAAAAGAACTGATTTAACGTGGGGGTATAGTGAAAACAGCCAAGCATTACAACAGTGGAAAAAATATGTAGGCTTTGCCAGGAAGAAGAGTTACTGATTTTACACTTCCCACAAAATTGAACTATTAAATGAAAAAACAGAAATTATGACCATTGTGTAACCATAGCAAAAATACGCACACACAAAAAAACACCCACATACATTCACAGTAAACCGAAAGTATTTGTCATTTAAATGTAAATCGTCTGCACAACCACACCAACATTGCCTGATGATGATAATTGATCTCGAAGCATAGACATTTTCATGTCGCAATGTAAAATTGACATAACCATATAATTATATTATATTATATATATATATATATATATATATATATATATATATATATATATATGGACCTTGAAAAAGTTCTCACTGTTGTACTATTTGGATATGAAGAGCCGCGCTACGATCACCAAAGCGGTGAAATATGTATCATCCAAACTAATAATCAGAAATCCGTTATAATATATATATGTTATGTTCGAACTTTGTTTTTTCGACTAGTGTTTTCTTCAATTTCTTTTTTTAAATTAACTTACTGAAAACATTTAATTATAAAAAAGGCATGCATATAAATCATCTTTCTCTAAAGATTCAGCATCACTTTGTTTAGTAATCAGAATTTGATCATAAGAATCTTTTAAAAATACAATGTATCGTACTCGGGTTCTAGCCATGTCCAAGTCGCTATGATTCAGCGTTAATGCTCTTTTTAGAATCCAAAACGATGCCGATAATTCATGTCACGTATAGAACATATGAAAAGAAGCGAACAACACAAACCAAAATCTTCTTGAAAAAATGTATGAGACCGAAAGCACGAGAGACAATGGTTGATTTGGACAGTTTTTCTACATCCCTCAGTCAGTCAGTTAAATGTCATACACGCTTGGGCGATCATGTCTGAAAAAAAACATGACTGACTGGGAGGAAGATTATCCTGCAGTCGGTTGCCATTGCTTTCTGCGGTAGAGTGGTTTCCGACCAAAGCTATAGAACTCAATCTGTCCTGTTATTTAACCTATAACTGGAAGGAAGAGACGGATTAATACCTTTCCCAAGGGTATTTGCGCGCAAGCGAATGCAATGAATTCAGCTGGAATTCGAACTCGACTCCCCGATTTCTCGTTCCGAGCCGATATCCCATGCATCACAACGCACATCCCTCACTCCCCCCCCCCCCCAAAAAAAAAATTACGATGCTTGAAAAACTAATATAAAATCATTAAAAAATCTCCCTGTCCATCATATTCATCGAAAAATGTTTAAACTTTTGCTGACCATATATATATATATATATATATATATATATATATATATATATATATATATATATACGGGATGTGAAGGACTAATTCTTTTTTAAAATACGCAAAAATTAAAATAACATTGACATATCCTTTTAACAGTTATATTTACCAAAATTACACAATATTTTCGAAACGCTAAAGAGTACATTTTACAATACAATCGCCACGCTACCAGAAGAGTTCCGAATCTCCTGCATCTCTTCTAGATTGATCTTTTGTTTAAGTTTGTAAGTGATGTCATAATCTTTGGCATCAGTTCATTTTTGGTGCTACATGGAATTTTGATTGGATCTCCTTAAACGTCCTGTGAACATACTAATCAATAGTGCTGCAGTATGAGGAAATACATGGCCGAATATAATGGGTGGTCTGTTCGTAGATACTTGAACGAGAGAAGAATTTGTTCCTCAAGTCTCGTGTTAAGACTGAGGCCCTCACCAACAGATTTGAAAGTTCCTTTCTGATACGAATCAGAGTGATTTTTCGAGCTGCCGTAACTTTGAAACTTGACTGATGTAACTAGTTCCGAATCCTCAGATTATCACCCAAACATTTTAAAATGATCGTAGCGGAGATTCCTTCACGAAAGGCTAAGCAATACAGCATGGCGTTTACAAATTTTTGGCGGAGTGAATGGTGTCATTTAGCTCTTTTTCTCACAACTGTTTACTCCTACTGATCTCCCTATATTTACTGTGAAGTCGAAAAAAAAAACAAATACAGAGAACGCGCATGCGCGAAATGATACATTTAAAATTGTGACAATTTACTCTTAACACCCAATATATATATATATATATATATATATATATATATATATATATCCAAGTATTGTTGGAATAATATTCCTTGACCAAAGAAAGACTATTTTTAAAAAACGTACTCAATACAAAAGTAGAGCTTATAATATTTATTCGTAGATTATTAAATGGATATGTTACAATATCATTACAAAAGTAGCCATTTTGTTTCGACATTTTAAAATGATCACATCACTTGACAAGACACAAAAGTGCGGAAACAAAATGGCTACTCTTGTAGTGATAGTGTAACATATCCATGTTATAATTTATGAATAAATAATATATATATATATATATATATATATATATATATATATATATATATATGTAATAAGTTTTTAATGTTCAAAATTGTTGTTGTATGATAATTTCAACATGAAATCCCTAATGGTCCTTATACTAAGACAATACATAAAAAAATAACAGTGACATCTCTCTTAAAGATTTCAGGTTGAAATTATCATACAACAACAATTTTGAACATTGAACACTTATTTTATTTTATATTAGCTCTGTATTTTTAATTTCATTGAGCTCTCCACCTGTATAATTTTTTAATATTAAAATTTTAATATTAATTAAGATCAGGTTTTTAGGATCTACCTGCCTACTTTTCGTTTGGATTCAAGTTATTTCTTTTTCATATAGATAATTTTTTGTCATTTTTGATATATCTATATTTCCTACCCCGTTTGCCAGTGTTTTCCTTTTGTATGAAAATCTGACATACTTTTTCTCCTTTTCTTCCTTTTCTCTTTCCATTTATCTTCTTTCTTCTTTCTTTTTCCTTTCAGCCTCCTTACTTTTCCTTTTGTCTTTCCCATTCTTTTCACTACGGTTTTCTTTCCGTTTTCTTTTTCGCACGCTTTCTTTTGGTTTCTTTACCTACACACACAATCAAACAAATTTTTGAAATTTCTCTAATATCAAAGATTGCTATTGAAGCAAATTCAGTTCACCGAAATGATCATACGAACTGAAATGAAATTTCGAATTTATATATATATATATATATATATATATATATATATATATATATATATATATA
Source organism: Ascarosepion bandense (assembly GCA_037127315.1). Lineage (NCBI taxonomy): Eukaryota > Metazoa > Mollusca > Cephalopoda > Sepiida > Sepiidae > Ascarosepion > Ascarosepion bandense. Next base: position 24,503 of record JBBBDQ010002022.1, read on the forward strand.
TTTTTAATCATTTCACCCCGAGCAAGGCAGAAACGCTACTGATGTGCAGGGGGTTACATAAATGTAGAAAGTTTAATTAGAAAAGAGTGAGGAGTACAAGCTAGTTAGAAAGGAACAATAGAAAGCAGGTGCAATGACAGATACATGGGCGGAGAGAACGTGAAGATTATACAGGGGAGGGGAGAGAGCTAGAGTCCAGTGGTTAGTAGGTGAGTATTAACTTTGCTTTTAAATTTCTGGAGGTCGTAGCCGTCAGGAAAGCAAGAATACGGGAGTGAGTTCCACAGGCGGGAAGTGCGAGAGAGGAAGCTGCAGGAGTAGAATTGTCGTCTGCGTTTGGCTAATCTGACTGTGAATGGGTGGGACCCAGTTGCCAGTCTGGTTGCACGGGTAAACACCTGTTGAGGAGGCATCAGTGACTTAAGCTCATCCGAGCAGAAGCCATGAAAGTATTTATAGAAGAGACAGAGGGAGGCCACATTTCGACGATGGGAAAGTGGCTGCAGACGAGTCGCCAGATCAGTACCTATCACATTACAGACTCTCCTTTGGAGCTTGTCAAGAACACTGAGGAGAACGGCAGGGGCACCTGACCATAAATGGCAGCAGTACTCCATGCACGGACGGATGGTATATATATATATATATATATATATATATATATATATATATATGTTCACAAATAAAGAGAGAGAGAAAGATAGGGATGATAAGTGATGGAGAGGGAGACATGAAAGAGAGACATTGATATACTGATTGTTGTGTTGTGTATAGGCATGTCTATGTTAACCCATTTCATCTTTTTTTATGCAGTTTAGTATCTGTTCGTAGATGATCATGGCCCTCCATAACAATATATTTTTTATTTCTAAAATTATTGTAAACCTGTTCTGTCATCTATTTCCTTAGGCTGGTTACACACTTAGTTCCAGAATATCCTGTGAGCCTTATATTCTCAGTGTCCTATTTACTAATTATGTGTCCTGTAAGTTTCAGCTATCTCTTTTTGATTCTAACTCTAAAAACTTTCTCTAGTTCTCTATGGAAACATCTTAGTTCTCAAATTCTCTCTCCATTAATAAAGAATTCGGCACTATTACATAAGATGATAGATTGGTAATTCGGATAGTTTTACAGAAATATCCTTTCGATCAAATAACTGCCTGGATAAGAAAATTTTGCAGGTTGCAAGAATTAATATTTCAATGCTTATTCGCATCATCTTCAAATTATTTCAAAAATGAATATTTGTGGAAATTAACTTTTTCAAGAATTACTATGGTCATATTTATTTTAGTAAAGCATTGATTATTTCTTATTCGATTTTTTTATACATTTAATGTCTTCTTCCATTTAGTGAAGCTTTAAGACATTAATAAATAGCATAACAAAGTCATAAAGCATAAACTATGTAGAGATTTGAAACTCTTTTCCTCATATTCCCGAATCTGTTTTCTGTGTCAGCTGCCTGACTGACCTGGCTTCATAAATTAATTGAGAAGTCTTGCAGATATAGGTACATGTCTTTATTCATTTTCCACACATTTACTTTACGTAAACTGGTACAACATTTAAAAATTATCAAACACAGATAAAGAGAAAGCCAAGGAGTTATCTTTATTATTATATTTATTGAAATAATCGTCATGTACAAGGTGATTCCAGAAAAAACAAGAATGGACAGAATAAATTGTTGTTAGACAGAAGATTAACAACATACGTTAAATGAGTTAGGATCAGCCATACATATAAAAGTATCTCAAGCAAACATTGGCATACAATGTTTTACTATCTCGGTCATATTACTTTAACAAAAAACAAGTAAAACTCCATTTACATGTCTGATTAGCTATTGAATTTTAATGAAAATATTTTTTTCCTTGAGTAAAATTTGTCCATCTATTTGTAACATTGTAGTAAATTAAACAATTCTCATGAATTGCTTACTTTACTACAATGTTACATTTCAAAAAATATGGGACAAGTGAAATGTAACAAAAGTAAACAGAGCGTGCAAAACTGTCCATAATTTTTAGGCCACCGCAGCGTCTAAAATACATTATGTATCTCATACTATATTTTAATATATTGCCAAGTGAATAATTGTAAAGGAAAATATAATGGTTCTTTTGTTAATACTGCACAATAATAGGTGCATCAAATGAACTTATAAATATTTAATGATTACCTATATTGAGTTTCATCAATGAAAGAATGAAAAAAAATTGGGTGATTCGGACAGGTTTATCTTTGCTTCTTTACATTGAAAATTTTGTAAAGTAATAATAACAAAAGAACCATTCTATTTTCATTTAGAATTATCCAATTAAAGATAGTATAGAATATATCATTTCTTTAAAAAAAAACTAAGGTGGCCTAATAATTATGAGCGGTAGTGTCAGTTCAGTTACGTGCCATACGCTTGGGCGATTATGTCTCGAAAGAGACATAACTGACTGGGCAGGAAGATTATCCCGCAGTATGTTGCCATTGCTTTCTGCGGTAGACTGGTTGCCGACCAAGGCTATAGAACCCAATCTGTCCTGCTATTTAACCCATAGCTGGAAGGAAGAGACGGATTAATACCTTTCCCAAGGGTATTTGCGCGTAAGTGAATACAATGGATTCAACTTGAATATCGACCTCGGCTCCCCGGCTTCTCGTTCCGAGCCGATATCCACTGGACCACAACGCACATCCAGAGGTAGTGTACATTGGAATATAAACGATGCTGTTATTATGTCGAGTTTGAGTTCGTTCTTCACTGCAAGTTTCCTTCTTCAAATAAAAGACTGATTCAAAATAGCACGACTCCAAATCCGGTTCTTGAATTTAAACTCAGTTATTCAATTAAGTGACACACATGATACATCCTACGGCAATCATGTCTCAAGAGACATGATTTTACTGGGCAGAAGATTTCCCGCAATAGATTGCCATTACTTTTGCGGTTAACTAACTGCCAACCAAAACTCAAGAACTCAATCTGTTCTGATACTTACTCTATAACTGTAGCGAGAAAAGACGGATTAATATCTCTCCCAGGGATTTCTGAGCGTAAATGAATGCAACTAATTCAACTGGAATTCGAGCTCGCCTCTCGGATTAATCGTTCCAAGCCGACAGCCTCTGCACCACAACGCACATCAATTTTATCTCCTGAAACGTATCATTATTTAAGAAAACTATATTTATGATTAAACGTGCCTCTTTTGTGATAAAAAACGTCACATAAACTAGCTATTATTTAACACATTTTCTAATTTTAATCTACTTTCTGTACTGAAGCCATTTAAAATGTAATATTTTGGCGACTGAATAGTTAAATGTAGGCATTTTTCCCGAACAGTCAACGCTTAAAACTATGCATTGATTGTGCCATCGTTATGCCTAAGCTGAGATATAGAACAATTCGTTGAATTAATTTTATTTTCCTTAAAAGCTAAACAGCGACAGAATGTCAGAAATTCTTAATGCAAAAAAGACAGTGAAAACAATCTTTCATTTTAAAGATGTGAGAATAGATTCTTTGTAAAACCGTCTGGCGCTCACTTTGAAAATCTCTGATATTGATAAAAAATATTCCTAAAGAAAGAACCGTCCATTGATTTATGTGATCACAAAGGACAAGGAAATAATGGCGGTATAACTAACGCTGTGAAAAATGTTCAAAGCAGTATAAACGGAAGCGTATATGATAAAACCGACAAGATATCGCTATAAAAGTCGCCTCGACAATGCAACAGAAGTCGTTCAGAAACGGGTGGCCAAAGCCAGTAACCAATTTGATGTATACTTGTGACCAGGGTTTTTAAAGTTTAAGAAAGAACAGTGTAGGATTCTATTTTCTATTGCATGGTCAAGACAATTTAAAAACGTAATTGTCTTTTCTTGGCTAGCACTTACCTATAAACATAAAAGTCATCAATAATAGAAATGTTTTTTTTTGTTTTTTTCTACTCCTGCAGCTTCTTCTCTCGCACTTCACGCCTGTGGAACTCGCTCCCATATTCTTGTTTTCCTGACGGCTACAACCTCCAGAAATTTAAATGCAATGTCAATACTCATCTACTAAGCACTCGACTCTAGCCCTTCCCCCACCCCGTATATCCTCCCCTTTCTCTCCCCGCTTGCAACTGTCATTACACCTGCATTTTCATCTTTCTATTGTTTCTTTCTAATTGGTTTGTAAACCTCTTCTCCCTCCTCTAATTAATTTTCTTTCAGTTATGTAGCCCCCCGCACATCAGTGGCATTTACGCCTTGCCAGGGGTGAAATGATTAAAAAAAAAAGATTTTAGAATAAAAGCGACAGCCTTAAATCGGAACCTTCTTCGCGGATTAACTTTTATCGAACACCGTTTGGTATATTGGGCTCACTAGTTACTTATGTTGTCATTGGGGTGATGACAAAAAAGGCACTATGCTGTGGTCTTCCTAGACTGGTCAATGGACATGGAATCAACGGCCCAATGTTTGTGGTTTGAATTGGAGTCGGGGAAATCATTTTCCAAAAATAAGCCATGCATCGGTGAATATTCTCCCCTATTTGTTTCATTTCTAAGTTGCATATTGACGATATGATTATATACGTCCATGAGACTAATTATTACCAGTAGTATGTTCTGGATCTTGATTAAAAACCAAACAAAATAGACTCAGTGTATAACAATGTTATTGAGACGATTGCTATCATAGCTTCATTACCGTAACTTTTGAATTAGACTCATCCAAAACACTCCAAAATGTTCCTGTTGGAGATTCCGCAAAGAATGCAGTACAGTATACCGTTAAAAAATTTCTGGTTGAATATATAGCGTCTTGGTGCACTTTTCTCTATCATAGATAGTGCTTAACTGACATTGCTCAATTGAAAAATTCAAAGACAAACCATGTTCATTTGAAAAAATTAAAAATATAAAATGGTGAATCATTTCGACCATATATATATATATATATATATATACAGAAAGAGAGGGAGAGATAGAGAGAGTGCAATTATTATTGTTATAATAATAACATATGGAACTTCAATTCAAACGCTTTCAGGTTTCGGTGAAAAGTGCACCATCATTAGGCAGTGAAATATTGTTCAGTCACGGGTCATATATTTAATGTTATGGAAATTTAAAATCAAAAACATAGATGCTACCATATTAGGTAAAAGTGGTGGAATAGGAGGTTATTACATTTTCGTAAATTTATGTGAGTAAGTACGTAAATACAACAGGAAGTGTCATTTGCATCAGATTAAATTATGATGAATCAAAAATATTGCTAAAATATTTGAAATGCTATAAGATTGTAAATTAAAACAAGAAAATGTTTGTTCTGAAAGGTGTTGCTAATATAGAAACCCAAATTTATGCAAGGAAATAGACGTAAAACCATGATTGTAATTACTTGATTAGGAATCACTTGCTTCTGAAGATTACTAGTAGTTAACGTAAGGTTAAATGGCAATGTAACCATTAAGGTTATATTTGGCGAATATATAACTAATAATATTGGTAGGTTTATATAGTATAATATATCGTAAATGATTTATATTAACTTCAGATGTATTTAAGTGTGTGAATTATTTAGTTTTGGCAGCACTTAATTATTTCATTACATCGGTTTAATAAGTTAGTTTTTGGAAATTTAAATATTTAAAAATTTTTTGTACGCAAAGAAGAAAAAAGTCATGTAACGATTTACATATTCTAGCTTTTTTTTATATCTTCCATTTTACTGTTAGTGTTTTATTTGCTTTTTTATTCCCTTTGCTGTTTAGAAAGAGAAATTGTGTTACAATATATTTTATTGTTAAAGGATAGCTCATCCTTATAAAATCGCGACTTGAAAGTGCTTTTGGTACTTCCAATGTAATGTTTGGTATTAGATTTCTTGTGGTAGAAATAGTAGATTAGTAGTCTATAGAGTCGATGAGACATCTATTTTGCAGTGGACATCCTTTGAGTGATAACAATTGCAAGTATTATTATTATTTTCATTACTTATAAAAGGATCGTTTTGATTGAAATCTCGTTATATTGTTTTGCACTTTATTTTTGTGTTTTTGTTATCATTTCTAGGTAATCAGTGCAGCTTTAACTAAGTTTCAGTGTATTAGTATTAAAATGGTTATTAACTGGGAAGTCTTTCTGAACCAATTTAAGGAATTTATTGCCGACGTTAGTACTAACCATTTGGTTAAATAGTGATGTGTATCAATTTTTTTTTCTGTTTCTATTATGTTTAATCTATTAATTTTTGCTTGTTATATTTAATGTCAGTGCATTTATATCCGCTGTTTTAGGGCAGTATTGTAATATTGACTGTGTTTATAAAAGATATTTATGTTGAGGAGTTGTTGCTTATACTATGTTCCACAAAGGAGGGCATGTGTTTAGTAGATGGTGGGTGATTTGATTTAAGATTTATTTATACGTAGGGAGAGTATGCGTAATTAACTAAATCAAGAATAACATCTAGGAAGTCAATTTTTTAAGTTAGTTCGTACTATAACTCTAAAATAGAGAGTTTTTATCTTTCTCTTAATTTACAGATCTTATCTACTTTAGAGTTTGAAGATTATTGTTAATCATGGGAACATCGTCTCTATATAACCCAATGTCAGCTCTATCAGTATTACTATAACCAGTTAGATTTTGAAGTAGAAATAAACCTTCGAAATCGGATCATTATGCAGAAAAAATCTCTTAATAATGTTAAATAGGTTTTTAGACATGGTCTTTATCCACTGTTCATTGTTGTGAATGTTAATTGATAGTTTAATATGATAGTGCTGATGTGAAATCATTCCATAGCAAATTCCATAGTTAATGCGAATATATCTATTGATATTGAAGGGTAATAATCCACTATGTCAAAATAGATGAGCGAACATTTGATTTGTGATTAATGCCGTCGAACCAATTAAGGACATCGGAAGTATCACTACATTGGTTTAATCCAATCCGTTCTATCCCGTATGTGTTTGCTAATTTTTTCCAATATCAGGTCGAGTTAGAATAATAATTATAGTGTGACAGTTTCAAAGACTGATTTATAGAATTTGCAATGTAAGATTCGACAGAGTTGAGTGTGCTTATTCTATTGCTGATTTGTAATTTGTCAGTCATGTCTTTACTGGTGAGGTTAAAAAGCTATCTATAGAATTTTTAATCTGTAGGTTAAATTTTTGTAATATTTAATTAGATGTTTTATTAGAGAGTTGTAGCTACCTGGAGCTGTCTTCTAGAAATTAGCATGCAAGAAAATATTAATTGATGTATTTCTTTTTAGATAGAATCAAGTAGGATTTAAAAGTTGTTTTTGAGAGAGTGCAAATTAATAGTTTTGATAGTTTTAATCAAGAAATTATTAAATCTTAATTTTTTGAAGTGCGATGCAGCACGCAAGCTTTTAGTTGAAATGCAGTCCCATATGATATTATTATAAAAATATTAATAACTGTATCTTTATATACGCTCAGCATCTGTACTGAGGATTTTGTAAAAAGTAAAAAATTACGAAACATGAAATATATTTAGTATTTGTTTATATTGCTCAGGTAGAATTTCTGTAGTATTTATAATATTTACATAACTTGGACTATTGTCCTCATGTCTGTTGCCATTTGTACGACGTTTGTCTTTGTTTCGGAGATGAAATTGTATTTAGAGTATTTACATTACTTGGTCTATTGTCCTCATATTTATTGCCATTTGTACGACGTTTGTTTTATTTCTGAGATGAAGTAGTATTTACAGTATGTACATTATTCTGACTATTGTCCTCATATTTTTGCTATTTGTAGGACGTTTGTCTTTATTTCTGTGATGAGGTAGTGTTACAGTATGTACATTCTTCGGACTCATGTCCTCATATTTGTTGCCATTTGTAGGACGTTTGTCTTTATTTCTGTGATGAGGTAATATTTACAGTATTTACGATATTCGAACTCTTGTCTTCATTTTTGTTGCCATTTGTACGGCGTTTGTCTTCATTTCTGAGATGAAGTAGTGTTACAGTATTTACATTATTCGGACTCTTGTTTTAGTATTTGTTGCCATTTGTGCGACGTTTGTTTTTATTTCTAAGATTAGGCCGTAATTACAGTATTTACTTTATTCGGACTATTTTCCTCATATTCGTTGCCATTTGTACGACGTTAGTCATTATTTCTGAGCTGAGATAGTATTTACAGTATTTACATTATTCGTACTTTTGTCCTCATATTTGCTGACATTTTTACGTCGTTTGATTTATATCTGAGATTAAGGTAGTATTCACAGTATTTACTTTATTCGGACTATTGTTTTCATATTTCTTGCCTTTCTACGACGTTTGTCTTTATTTCTGAGATGAAGTCGTATTTACAGTATTTACATTATTCAAACTCTTGTCCGCATATTTGTTGCCATTTGTTCATCGTTTGTCTTTATTTCTGAGATGACGCAATATTTACAGTATTTACATTATTCAGACTCTTGTCCTGATGTTTGTTGACATTTTTACTGCGTACAAATCAAGAGACAAAATTGAGCTAAGAGATACATGAAAAGTTACTTTTGTAAAAATATCTTTTACAGATGAATCTCCAGTGGAATGTGATGGGTCATAAGGTTAGACCAAAGTATCCAATTCAGATAAGCCTGGTTCTAAAGGAAGGTAAAAAAAGGCGGTAGTGTTATGATCTTTTCTGGAATTATCGACCAAAAAATTATTGGACAATTGAAGAATACCGGAGCGCACAACGACCGAAACATCTTACAAATGACAACAAAGATGAGGGCAATAATCCGAGTAAGGTAGATACTGTGGAATATTTATCCGATAGTTTTTCCCACGATTATTATAATTCTCTCTTATCATAATTGAGCCATCTTACTTTTATTGCAAACAGAAATAACAAATTTTAAAATGTAACTCAAGAACATCCCAATCACAAACAGATGAGACTGGTTTCTTAAATTTGTCCACGAATCTGAGGATTTGATAAGAATTTAAAGATGGAAAGCATATTTCTTCCTTTACCATCACAACCTTTCGACGGAAAAAGAAAATTATGGATTTTATAAACTTGATCATAGTACCAAACAGTAAGTCCTTTCTTCTTCTATGTGCCTTTTCCTTTTAGGTCGTAAGCGATCATAGCTTTCCATTTCTCCTTACTCCTAGTTGCACGCTTTCTCTTGTTACATTAAGTAACCCCCGTTCTGTCATCCACCTGTTCAAGCCCTTCAAATAACTTATCCGCTGTTTTTCTCTGTCTCTCTTTCTCTCAATCTAACCAGTAAGTATCAGATTCTTCAATCTTTCATTCCTCATTACATGTGCCAAGAACTTCAGTTGTCTCTTCGTGATGCTAAGTATTACTTTCATTTTCGTTTCCCTCCTTTCCAAACCCTCATCATTGCTCTGATACACGATCCATGATATCCGCAGCATCCTACTGTAGAAACACATATCAGTTGCTTCAAGTGGTTCTTTTCATCTTTGATGATATTGTCCAGCATTCTCTGCCATATTGAAGAGCTGACATCACATAGCAACCCATTAAATTATCTTTTCAATGTTTGAAAAAAAATTCATCTTTGAGTTAGGAAAAAATTATGTTGTATCAGCAAAAGAGATGTCGCCATCTCTGAGTTACGTGTTTGAGATATCAAATTACAGCAATATCTTTAGCTTTCCGCAGTTTCGTAATAATAGATGAGCGAAAATATGACACTGATTTCCGAATATGCATGAGAATAAAGAAAAAATATATTCAAGAAATAAAGCAAAATATTTAGATATATCAAAATGTCGATGGAAATTAATAAATACAGAGCTAAACTGGTATATTGAATAAATCTAGTATATAACAGGAAATTATGTACAGTAACCAAAAACATGAAGCAGAGATTGAGGCGGCAGAAATATGCCTCGACTATCGAATATTGATAATTTGTGAACAACTCAGATGTTTTAAGGAAAATGCGAACAATAGAAGTGCGAACAATAGAAACATTTATCCTTGCAATCAGAAAGAGACGCTTGAAATATATAGGATACATGAAGAGGAAGTAATGTTTGGAAACTTACAAGATATGAAGGAAATATTAGTAGCATAGCAAGTTCGTTTAACGAGATTGTGTGAATGGTTGTCACAGGAGAAACACAGATTACTGGTAATGTGTCGCCAGTAATTTAAATAAAACAAAATTATAAGGAATTGTGGAAAACCAAGATCACCCACATTCAGAAAATTGATTTATTTTCTCCAGATTATCAACCACTTTACAGGTTAATTAAAGCTATAAAACACTTTTAGACTGTGAGAACTTTTATATAAAATTTCTTGTAATATAAGACTTACAAATTAAACCATTGTGGTTGGGGGAGAAAATATGGATTCGTATTACAACTCGTCTCTCCGATTACTAATTCTGAGTTATTCTCAATGACACACTTTTTATTTAGATAATAATCATATATAATCCCTACTATTTAATCCATAACTTGGGGGCAAAAAGTTGGTTCATATCTTCATCAAGCGTTAATATAAAGATCCAAACTGGAATTGAAACTCCGCCATTATGAATTACATTAACCAAATTTACAAGCCTACAGACCCTGGTATTACCAAGCAGTCAATCAACTAAATGTTAATAAGGCTCGACGTTGCTTAGCTTCGGTGATCGGACTGCAATATGTCGTTTAACGTTATATGATTATAAACCTCTTTTCAGAAAAAGACATGGTATTTTTTGAAAAGTATATGGAGGTAATAGAAATCATAAAGCGAGGTGGATATAACTTCTTACCCTTTAACTATCTCGACATTCGAAATTGATCCATCGATTTCTTTTGCGTCGGTTGGTAATTAGCGCCGCAGGATGGGTACAGATATTTGTCTTTTTTGGAACATTCGCCAAGTCGTAAGCATTATTTCTAGACTAGCGTTTAGTCCTTTCCTCAAACCTTCGTATTCTCAGTCTTTTCTCTCACTCGCTCTAAACCTCTACGTACTAGTGGCATTCCTGCTTTGACTAACGTGAAACGATTAAAAGAAAAAAAAACTTCGCACAAGTAAATGATCGGCTACATGCACCGTTCCAGTAATTATCTGAAATCTCATGCTATCCTTTACATTCAGAAGTCAGATCATGCAGGAGGTGGTGTATTGTTGCTTTATTTATGCGAGAGCTGCCTAGACCTCACTTGCCAGTCTTGATAGTGTTCAAACGCGTCTCCGTGTCCTTACTGGAGAATTATTCTCTTCCTGCCATTCCCGCTGAAACACGCGGGATGTGGCGATTCTGACAACTATAGTAAAAAGTTCTTAGACGAACTGCATCTCTTGATTTTAGCAGGTCGGAGCTTTGCGCCTAGGACTGGCGATACAATTTACATACTGGTAAACCACCGACATCCCCTCCATATACTATTGGCAATAAGTAAGTTTAACTGAAATAGCTCATTCCGGCAAACCAGTGCTTTAGGTAACAGACTCCAAGAGGATGTTTCTCGATCACTACAACCTTAACCTGTGCATGCTTAGAGTCAACCATTATCTTTTTTTTCTTATCAATATAAACTGATCCTCAATGTAACGCTCCACCAGGACTTTTTATAGGATGAAAATTAGTTCAAAAATCAAAAAAAAAAAAAAAGAAAACAAATTCAATATTACCAAAACGAAGATAGTAACGTTTAATCATCACAAAGCTGATCTTGTGTTTTCTCCGCTGATGAAGAACGGCTTTTTCTTCCAAAATTCCTATATTCTTGAAACGTCCTTTTGGACACAAGTTCACCCGAAAAATATGTAACACGTATAAAGCATCAGTTGTTAAAGATGTTAATCATACTAAAAGAAATGATAATTTAATGGGTTGGTATGCGATGTCAGCTCTTCAATATGGCAGAGAATGCTGGACAATATCATCAAAGATGAAAGAACCACTTGAAGCAACTGATATGTGTTTACAGTATAGAATATTCATGGCTCCTTCTACCACGGGCCATCACTACAGAACCCAAATCAAACCAAAAATGAAGGTGGGTTATTACATCTTGGCCGGTAGATACTGCCAAATCCCTACTTCCTAGGTTCAAAGTTCGGATGAGTGGGGGATAAATGTTTTCAACCATAAACCTTTTTTTATCCACAGACGGATCCTTGCTCTACCCTCGATGGTCTCATAATTTCTCCATCACACCCAACGGTGCATATTGCAGTAACTTTTTGTTGCTGTTTCTGTAACAAACTGTTTATTACGGGACAAGGTTGTTAGCCCTTAACCCAACCCCCAAACATGGAAGACCGGTGAACCATTTTTGGTCCTTACGTTTACAGCACCTGGTATTCCCAAATAGTCACCCATTTAAGTTCTGACCAGACTAGATGTTGCTTATCGTCGGTAATCGGACGGGAACCGGTGTATTCAACACGATATAGATGTAGACCTCGATGGTCTACTGCTATTTTAATAGCAGATATTCGGAATAACTACATTCCTCGGTTCTACCTGTCAAGACGTTTACAGTTAATATTTATCATGTTGCGTACACAGTATTGACTCATACCATTTTGCTTCCTATTTTATTGGTTTAGAAAGCATTTTCATTCAAATAATTTATTCTCTAGAATTGTTATAATATGGAAGGGACTCTCTAGTGTATGCTTCCCTAATAACTATATATATTTTCAAATAGTGTGTAAAGCGTACTTACCCTCATAGTATACAACATTTGTTCTCAAAATATACACCCTTAAAATATATCTATGCATTTGTGTGCAACTTAAGAAAGGCATTTTATCAACAACGAAACGAAAGATCAATTAATTCTTATTGCTCTTGTATTTAGTTCACAAAAGCTTACCGTGTATCGAATATACATTTTGGAATCAATTCAGGCATTTATATTGTAAGAATATATGTTTCCCCAAAATAATCTGAAGGAACAAGTAGACTGTTAAATCATAATTAAATGCAGAGAAAGGATGGAGAATGGAGAAATTGTTGTCTAAATGGAGCAAAAATTACAACAACACAAACATTAAATTTTAACAGAAGACATCGGAATCTCTTGCAGCTCTTCTGAGAAATCTCCTTTAGGTTTATGAATGCTACAATGATCCTTGCTTCAATTCATCCTTCGTTTTACAATGAGAATTTCGGTATCTCACTCAACTGCAGTGAACACATAATACTCAAGGAATTTGCACACTATGTGTTATATATAAAGTTATATAAAGTTATATTTTTATTAATGACGATGAACCGTGTAGAATAGGGAACAGAGAATTGAGAGAGCGCGCTTCTAATGGGTTGACGGGAGTGTAGTCTTATCTGTTGTGTCTCTCTTCACCGGCCGATCTCTGTTGCTCCTCTACTGGCGGATCCGTGTGCCGAGGTCTTTTTATAATCTTCCAGAACCGGGACTTTTTCTTCCGGTTTTGCCTCGCCCACGCACGCCCACGTAATTCTCAGAGACACCTGTTCTGTTTGCCTCTGTAGTTATTTCCTTTCAACGACCGGAAACACCCTCGCTTGCATCAGCCTTCCTCGGGTGGGGCCAGATTGTTATATTACATATGGAGTTAATTATGTTGTCAAAAATTGTCTGACTGTCATGACTGGGTTCTCCTGCTTGTGTGACATGGTACATAATCTTGTTGTCTGATATTGGCCATTCTAGAATTCACACACTTGACCCTTTGCAGCACATCCTCTTAAAGTTATTAAATGTAGGCCGCCGTTTTGAGTCTGAGAGCCTCAGCGACAAATTTGGGAGTTATATTTTATCAGAACGATGAGAGGAAGTTTTCCAGGAGACTGCATTTTAACAAAACGATGAGAGAAACTTTTGCAAGCATCCGTATTTTTTCAGAACGATGAGAAAAAAATTTTCAGGCGGTCGTATTTTAACAGAACGACGAGAAAAAGATTTCAGGTTGCCGTATTTTAACAAAACAATGAGGGAAAGTTTTCCAGGCGGCCGCATTTTGTCATAACGATGAGAGAAAGTTCTCATGCGGCGGTATTTTATCAGAACGGTGGGAGAAAGTTTTCCAGGCGGCCGTATTTTATCAGAACCACGAGAGAGATTTTTCTAGGCAGCTGTACCTTCGTAATCACCAATAGATTATATAAACTTATTCCCAATCCTCTGCACTCTGCTCAGATTGACATGAAAGCACTATAAAATATTCGTATTATAGCTTGCGAAGTGAATGACAAGTTATAAAACAAACGTTTCTGAATTTCTGGAGGAGTGATATGTGTCATGCTGATCTTTTCTCAGAGTTATCGTCCAACAGAACCTACTATAATTTGAAAATAATTAAATCCTGTGTTAAATAGCAATCGGAGTCTAACCGTACTGATGTGCTGTGATACAGCGAAACAGATCTATCTGCGGATGACTATATATATATATAAAATTAGTTTTTGATCAGAATTAAATTAGGCCAGTACACGAAATTATTAAAAATGGTTAATAGTATTATATTGCAAAACTTCTGATGATTTTTAAATTGGAAATTAGATATTTTGCGACCTAGGTTTCTAACTTTCGGAGTTTTTGGGCGATTTAGAAAAATCTGATTTTAATTTTTTTCAAACGCTCGTGTACCAGGAATCTTTTATGAACGCGTAATTTTTCAAATAAGGAGAAATTATTTAAGGGTATTAGAACAGTTTTATACATGATCGTTGGATATATATTGGTATGGTTACACTAAGACATAATTTCTGCTCTTTCATTAGTAATGTATTTCTGTCTGGGAACAGCATAATAGCAAACTTTTCCTCCAGTCATAATCGGCATACTTTACCACCGTTGTAATGTTTGGTTATTTTCAATGCGTTACAAGTTATATAAAGGTATATCTATCTATCTATCTATCTATCTATCTATCTATCTATCTATCTATCTATCTAGTTAGTGTGATATATATATATATATATATAACCAATGTGCAAATATTATTTTGTTATAATATAGCAGGATAGACTGTCCTCGATAAGAGAAAGGAAAATACCAATTTTATTTCGTAGCAATGAAGATATATATGTCCCTCATTCTCAAAATGAGGACGGATAAAATTGACGCAAAACCAAACCAGATTTCTCTTTTATGAATTTACGCAGCAAGATATTGAAGATTGAGCTTACATTTTTGTTTATTTTCCTCATCTCTGAATCTTTTTTCTTTCTCCAGAGGATGATATTCTTTGCTTTTAAAAATGATTGTAGATTAACTTTTGAATAATTAAGTTACTCATGGATATATTATTTTAAAACATAATAACAGAAATATAATATATTCTATTTAGAAATAAACGTATTGTTTTTATTACTTAACCTATGAATATTACTAAGAAAATCTGATAATCTTTAAAATTGATTTCAAATACAACGCTCGCATTATCTTATATATCTCTCTGTTTATATCTCTCAACCTGTCAATTGATCTACGTAAATATCAATATATCTACTTATGTATATGTCTGCTTGATTCTTAATGCCTCTGAAGTATTTTTAGAATAGAGAAAGCTTTTTAATATTACTGAAAGTTTAGCCAATTTAGTATAATGGCTGTTCAATTAACTTCAATGCAGTCCCTCGTGAGATATCACACAGATACAGCATAATTTTCCTTTTTCAGAGCAGCCTTCACAATTTTGTTTTTTGGAAGTGTTTCACCCGAGCAAGGCATGTTACTGCCACTACTGCGCAGGGGGCTACATAAAGAGGAGAAAGGATGGCTAAATATAGGAAATGTCAGATGGTGGGTGATAGGCGGGTAGGGATACCGAGAATGGTTAAGTATATAGGAAATGTCATAGGGTGGGTGATAGGCTGGTAAGGATACCGAGAATGAGGGTTTGGCAGATGAGAGTGTTCTGAGAATAATTGGGAGTTAGTGTGATAGGAGGTGTCTTTTGACCCTACGTTTAAACACCTGGAGATTGTAGCTGTCGGGAAAGCAGACTTGTGGAAGCGAGTTCCACAAGCGGAAAGAGCGAGAAAAGAAGCTGTTGGAGTAGAATTTACGGTTACATCTTATCTGTTTAACTGTAAAAGTGTGGGACCTAGTTGCTAATCTAGTATCTCGTGTAAATTCGTGTAAATCTCGTGTAAATAGGCGGCACCAGTGATCTAAGTTCATCGGAGCAGAAGCCATGAAAGTACTTGTAGAAGAGGCACAGGGAAGCCACATCACGCCGGTGAGAGAATGGTTGCAGCCGGTCTGCCAAGTCAGTATCAACCACGTTACAGATCCTCCATTGTATTTTGTCAAAAAGCCCAAGGATAGTAGCAGGGGCACCCGACCAGATATGGCAGTAATATTCAATACAAGGGCGGATGGTAGATTTGTACATGTGCAGAATAGATTCAGGTGGGAAAAACTTCCGGGCCCTGCACAGAGCGGCGGATTTGGCAATGGATTCGATATAGTCATTCCATTTGAGGTCCGCCGAAAATGTAAGGCCAAGGAGGCGTAGTGTTTTACTCTCTGGGAGGCAAGCCTGTCCCATGCTAATGGGAGGTAGATGCGATTGTCTATGGTGGTTAGTTGATAACAGCTTCGATTTAGAAGCATTGAAAATTACTAGCCATTTCCTACCCCAGGCCACTATGGATTGAAGGTCCTTTTCAAGTTTGGCAGCGAGGTTCGCTTTATAGCCCACACCTGGGTTTTGATCGATGCGAAAGTAGAATGTGGTGTCATTGGCGTACATGCCTACTTGGAATCTAATGGCTTAGGGGGAGATCATTAATGTACATCAGAAAGAGCGTGGGACCTAGCATAGAACCTTGAGGGACGCCCGCGTTCATATGGTAGTTTTGGGAGGCATGCCCATTTAATACTACCTTCAATGTGCGGTTAGAGAGGAATGACTGGATGAAGTCAAACAGATGTCCAGTTATCCCGTAGCTCCGCAGTTTGCACAAGAGGCCACCGTGCCAGACCCTGTCGAACGCTTTAGAGATATCCAAGGCAACGGTTCGGGCTTCGCCATTCTTGAGAAGTGCCCCGTATATATACTCGGTAATTTAAAATGTGAGACATATATATATATATATCACACATAGAACGAGGTTTCAACAAAAACTTGATTAACTAGTGTATTACTGACATGGATAAGATACAAACAGAAAATGTGCTGTTGTATTATCCAACTCAATATCCGGTGCTAATGAGATATACACAGAATAGTACAATAGTTAAAATGACAAATAAGACATGAGTTACAGTACTAACTCATGAAGAAACATCAGTCAGTAAGTTAATTAAGTGTCATACATAATACACGATTGGGCGATCATGTCTGGGCAGAAGATTATCCCGCAATATCTCTCCATTAATTTCTTCTGGAGACCGGTTACCAGCCAAGGCTATAGAACCCAATCTGTTCTGTTATTAAACCCATAAATATAGTGAAGAGACGAATTAATATGTTTCCCAAAGATATTTGTGCGTATGTGAATGCAAGGAATTCAACTGGAATTCGAACTCGGCTCTCCGATTTCTTGTTCAGGGCCGATATCCACTGTAATACAACGCACACCCCTTAAGAAATATAGACTTCCATAATCAGCAAGATGTTTAACTCTCAAAAATATAATTAAATAAATAAAATAAGAGATAATTGAATAAATAAATACAGTAAGCTTTTTTGACGCAGTAGACTAAACTATAAATTTGTCTTGATATGTTTATGCTATTCTATTGAAGGAATTTCGCCACTCTATGGTACACGGAAAGTCGAATACTAAAGTGTCTGAAAAATATTGTCGGGCCCCTGTATGATTTTTACTGTTATTTTGGTGGGCGTGGTATACACAAATTAATAAGAAAATATTTACAACGTTTAAAACATTAATTTTCAACAGTGCTCAATATAGAAATAGAGCAATGAATATTTATCGTATATTATACTTTAAAACATGTCTAAACTACAATCTACTACAAAAATATACATTTTGTTTCAACATTGAAAGAACATTGTCTCATCAGATAGTACATGTTAATTTTCATCTCTTTTAAAAATATATGATGTTCAAAAAAGAGAGAAAGACTGACGACTGTATTGAGCATGATTTAGTCCACTTTGACTGTCTGTGTGATACACACAAACGTGCGCGCTCACGCACACACACACACACACACACACACACACACACATATATATATATATATATATATATATATATATGAATTGGGAATCGACAAGATTTTAAAAGAAGAACAAACAGAAAACATACCTCAAACTAACATGGTTCATTATTATTAAAGCTTGTTTATATATCGATATATGTTTTTAATAAAACATGTTAGATTGAGATCTTAATATATATATATATATATATATATATATATATATATATAAGCATGCACACACAAACTCATTTAAAAACACTGAAATAGTAAATCGAAGTGACGAAAAAGCTCGAATTACTGGTCTGTTTTGACTGTTTTTTACATATTATACATAAAAATGAAAAGAACTTGTATAAATACAATAAAAATTTCTAAAAGGCTTAAATATATTGGCTATTAATCGTCTTTAATAAAACTTGTATAAAAGAGTGATTGCTGCTAACATTCTCTTCGTCTCTCTTTCTTTCTCTCTGATATATAAATATATGTATTCTGCATATATTCATATAGATATATATATATATATGAATATATGCAGAATACATACACAACCCAACACACATATATATGTGTGTGTATGTGTGTGTGTTTGTGTGTGCGTGTAGGAGTCTGTGTTTGTGTTTGTAACTAAGTGAGAATCAGTTAATCTTTGAAGCGTGGAGAGTCAACGAATACATAAAAGGAAAAAGAAATAAGAAACGAAGAGCCGTGAAAGCCTGATTTATTTTGACCAAAGGGCAATATCCAAATATGGAAGACAAAAAAAAAGATTTTGTCGACCTCAAACTAAAATAGATAACAAAACAAATTTTGCAAATATTCAATTTTGGAAAGAAACCAAACTGCTGACTGAACACAAACAACTTTTTTTCTTTATTCCTTCGTTTGACTCCGGGCTACAAAGTAGTTTATTGGTTAACAATAATGGCATGCTAAATCTGTTACATCTACGTCGTGAGTTCGATCTTCAATAGGCATCGTATGTTTGTCATATTAGACGACATATAATCCACGCTTAGTAAAATCGTATATTTTTTTGTATACATCTAGATATATAAATATAAGCAGATAACAATGATGAGCCAGACGAAACAACCTAGGTTTCACGATACCGGATCGGCAGGGAAAGCTTTCTCTGACGATCCGTTTAGGGAGGTTCGTCTGGCTACTTAGGTGTTATCTATTTATTTTGCTCTACCTCTGTATCGAAAGCTTTCTGTTAGATGATTACTCGTATCGGTTTTTTTCTTGGGGCTTCGTACTGATCTCGGTCCGAACACATTTGACTGACGTTCAAGTAATAAGCTCTTTATTTTTTTAAAACAATTTTTTCATTCTGTTAAAACTTTTTGAGGAAGGTTTTTGACATGAGTATAATTATAATCTTGTTTATATATATATATATATATATATATATATATATATGTACCATTATGTAGGCATATATATAGATATATACTTATATATATATATATATATATATACTTTTATGTATATGTGTATATAAATATGTATATATATACAAAGAAGCAGTATATATAAAAATACATATATATCAATATGTATACAGAAAAGTATATATATATAAACATGTAATTGGGAGTTTATATATATATATATATATATATATATATATATATATATATATATATATATATATGAAATATATTTTACTAACATGATTGGTTTTAATTTCATCACCCTAATTCTATTGTTTCCAAGACAAACGTACATTCTTTCGATGGCATACGCTTATATATTTTTCGTTCTCTCTCCCTCTCAATCTGGATATATATATATATATATATATATATATATATATATATATATATATATAATCGAGATTCATATCAAATGTCCTGTTGATGGATTCAAAATGTGTGTTACGACACTCTATGTTGTGCATTGATGTTTTCTGAACGTTGTTATTACTTTTTTCATAGGAATAATCAGTTTAGCCATGGACAATTTTTCTTGAAACATTTCTTAGTGGATATTTTATTAGATTTAATATGTTACAAAATTGTGTGTGTGTGTGTCTGTGTGCGTATGTGTTATTTGGTATCTGTGTGTGAGAGAGAGATAGATTGAGAGAGAAATGTTATCATATACAGATTGAATATGAATATCAATTCCACAAAAATTCTTAGATAATAAGGCAATGCAAAACTGGTATCAGTCTACCATGTTTGATTCGTATTAATTCTCTTTAGATGATAATTTGAAACCTAATAAAATTGAAATATGATAGATTGATAAATGTTTTCTATTTTTGTTTATCCTATCATGTATATATATATATATATATATATATATATATATATTTGTTTTTTATCTTATCTGAAACATATATATATATATATATATATATATATATATATATATATATAGGGGGGCGTGTGTGTGTGTGTGTGTGTGTGTGTGTGTGTGTGTGTGTGTGTGTGTGTTTTATCAAATCTAATATGTAAATAAAAAGATAGAGACAAAGAAAGAGAGAGATGTTGACAATTTTTCTCTCCGTCGCCCCTCCTGAATTATAAGTAAAAAGATCAAAATTTAATTTGAAATCTCTTTTTGATCTTAAAGGAAAGAATTGTGCAACACCTCATGCCTCCGATGTATATATATATATATATATATATATATATATTACCACAAGCAAGGCAGCACTGCTAATTATTCTCAGGGTGTTACATAATAGATTGAAGAGAAAGGAGAACATAGCCCAGTAGGTGTCGGATAAATGGTAAGAAGGATGGAAACAGAAGTGTGACTAGTGCTCTGTGAGATTCAAATGTAAAGGAAAAGAAAAATTATGGGGTGCCATGGAACGGCTGGGAGTGAAGAAGATAAGAGATGGTTGTTGACATTGCATTAAATCTCTTAGAGATTTTAGTGGTCAGAGAAACAAGTAGACGGAAGGGAGTTTCACAAATGAAACGTGTGCGAAAAAACGTTTTAGAGTAGAAGTTGCGTTTACATTTGATTGTTTTCACTGTAAAAGTATAGGACCATGTTTCTACTCTAGTATCTCGAGTAAATTTCTGCAGAAGAAGCACCTAAGCTCATCGTAGCAAAATCCGTGAAAGTATTTACAGAAGAGACAGGAGGAAGCTACATCTCGTCAGTGAGAAAGTGACTGAACTGAAGCTGCATGGTCTAGATCGACTACTTTGCAGATTTTCCTTTTAATTTTGTCGAGAACCCCATGATGAATAGCAGGGGCGCCTAACCATATATCCAGTATTCAATGCACGGTTGGATGATAGATTTGTATATGTGCATGACGGATTCAAACGAAAACAGATTCTTCCCCGACACAGGGACTCTTCTTTCCTAGCAGTAGATTGAGCTATTAATTCAATGTAGTTGTTCCACTTTAAGTCAGCTCAGAGTGTGAGGCCGAGGAGACGCAGTGTTTTGCTTTCGAGGATACTGGCGTGATCCATGATGATGTGGATGGGTAGGAAATATAGTCTGTAGTGTTTAAAAGATAGTAGCTTCATTTTGGGAGCATTAAAATTTACGAGACATTTCTTACCCCAGTCAACCAGTGACTGAATGGCATTTTGAGTGCAGCAGTATGTTTGCTTTGTCAATATCTAAATCATATATTACACCAGAGACAACGTTGATGAAAACCAGAAAGAGCGTAGGGCCTAGGATAGAGCCTTGATGGGTACCCGCGTTTGTATGATAAGATTTGTAATTAGCTCTTTTAATACTAGCTTCATTACGCGATTAGATAGGAAGATTTGTAAAGTCAAACAAGCATCCAGATAACGTAAAGCCATGTAGCGTGCGCAGAAGGCGAGCGTGCCAGATGTTGTCAACGCTTTCGAGATATCAAGGCTATTACTGTCCTTATCCATAAGCCTGGTATGTACTCTCTGATGGTTGTAAACATGTCACTGGTAGACCTGGCTAAGCAGAAACCATATAGTCTGTCGAATAATTACCAGTGGGCTATGAGATGTTAAACCACTTAAGCAATTGGAGTAGATAGACTAAACTATCGCCCGGTTCACATTCCACCCACATCTATTGAACAGGTGAAGAGGCTCATCCCTTGTTTCCTGTTTAGGATGCGGTTTCCGGTTTTCTCTTTTCCAATCTTTTCACTCTTTTATTTTATTTTTTTTCCAATTGGAGTAGATAGACTAAACTATCGCCCGGTTCACACTTCACCCATGTCTACTGAACAGGTGAAGAGGCGCATCCCTTGTTCCCTGTTTAGAATGTGGTTTCCGGCTTTCTCTTTTCCATTCTTTTTACCCTTACGTAGCCCCCTGCGCATCAGTGGCGTTATCGCCTTGCTTGGGGTGATATGATTAAAAAAAAAAAAAAAAGCACTGATGATGGCCTCAAACAATTTGCCAAAAGTCGGCAGGAGTGTGATGTGTGCGTGTGTGCGTGTGTGTGTGTGTGTGTGTGTGTGTGTGCGGGCAAACTACTACTAACTGAATGGTCTGATCCATCCGTGTATACACTGTTATGCTTTGTACGTCATTGTGTGCAGTAGTAGTAGTAGCACAACTTTCCATCTGACAACTGGGTTTTTACCCTTTACTTCTCCAGCTATTTTTTTATTTATGCTTGTCTACTAATTTGCATACGATACTACACCTCCCTGAATCAAAATGCTCATACAACCATGTTTATTTTTTTACTACTGATTATTTTCGTATTGTCTTGTCCTTCCTCATGTTATTCTTTTCTCACTAATGATGATTCTTTTTTTCTTCATATTCACCTATTTTTTTTAATTTTTACTTTCTTCTATTTTCCGCTCTGTTTTACTTTTGTAACTTTCTGCCCCTTCTTATTCCTGGCCTTTCTATTTCCACATCATCCAGCTTGTTTTTGCTTCTGAACTGATCTGCATATGCCGACATTTATTCTCTTTTTTCTCAAGTATAAACGCGTTGTTTTTAATATCAAGAAATTCGCCTCTTCCAATACCATACCTATTTGGTTGCAAATGACATCGCTATAAGAATTCTGACTTTTATTGTCATTAATGCCGTAGAGTTCAATTACTTTCTTGCATGTTTAATAAATCTGTAACTGAGTAGCATTTTTAGTAAATATGCGTCTGTGCTTTTATTAAATGGTGATAATGCTTTCGATCCATTTTCACCGTTTGTACCATTCTTTCAGCAATGCCATATGATTGTGGGTGTTGTGGTGGTGTCTTGTATGAGATGCATCTAATTTCTTTTAACCACTTAAAATCAGGTGTATTGTAGGCGACTATTTTGAGAATATAGTTGTTAGTTTTTATTTGATTGTGATGACTTTCCCCCCTTTTACTCTGATAACTTCTCGTTTGAATATCTTGAATATGAATCCATTATACTAAGAATAATTCTCTCTAATATATGTGTGATCTATGTGAAGCCTAACCGATAGTTCTGCTTTCTTGAGCCATGGGTGAATTTCTGCTTGCTTGAAGTTATCTTTATTATTTCCGTATAGTTTGGGCATCTCTCAACATATTTCTCTACGTCTTTTAAATATCCTGGCCACAAATTTTGTAACTTTAGTCATCTTTGCGTTAGTGTTATGCCACAATGTACGTCATCATGTACTTTTCAAAAGTCTCCTCTCAGTATTTGTACTATTAACTCTTTATTGTATATTTTGCTATTTTATATGATTAGTTTGTGCTTTGTTTCTTTAAAGCGTCGCTCTGCCACCGAACAATTTCTCCATATATTATTTTTTATTCTCTCTACTATTCAATTAATATTTTTTTTATCTGGAGATTTTTTAGTGCAGCAACCTCTGTTTCCACGCAGTGTATTAATTTATGAATATGTTCCTGATTTTCTTCTCTTTCATTCTTGAACTTTAATGATGATAAAGCGCCGACATCTGGGATAGTGTTTATGTATAGTGTTTGCGTTTACTATGTAAAATCAAATGATACGATTTTATTGCCCATCTCAAAATCCTACTGCTTCTAAAAGTTGGATATGAACTGACCCCAAATATTTGGGTGTTAGTTTTTCTTTAATAGAATGCTTGATTTAATTTGACACTGTTTTTTAAAATTTAGTTCGTCCTAATTTTATCCAGAAATTTTCAACTATCAACGTAACTTCACTGCCTGTATCTACTGGCATGTTAAGTATTTGGCCATTTATCATTATTTTTTATCTACCTTTTTATGTATATAGCGATCGGCAGAAAGATCTGTTTAGCTGCTCATCAGTACGGTAAATAACCGTATATATATACGGTTATTTACATCATCAGGATTTCTATCTCTGTGCTATGGGTGCTCAGTAGAAGAAGAGATACTTTTAGCGTGTGATATACCATTTAAACATACGCCAGTAACTGAAAGTTTTCTACTTCATTAGTGAATGAACGATGCGTAGATGCTAGAGTAGCTACTGTTTTTTTTTTAATTTACAATTCTTCCAGAGTATTCAGTCAAGCTGTGGGAGCGTAGAATAGTCATCCGCTTATATATATATATGTATGACAGTAATATGCATATATATCTATCTCCATATATATTTAGTCATTCGTATATATATATATTCATTTTAAATATTTTACCTACTTCTACGGAGATGATCGTAATAGTTTTTACTTTGTTTCTTTGCTTGTCGTATTAGCAAAAGTTCTGAAAATGATCTTTTTTTTCAATTAGAATATATATTTTAATCGATCTGGTCATTTGTGCTCGTGTCTCTCGTGACTTCTTCCACAATATCTACATTTAATTATGGTTTTGGTCGTGCACTTCCTGTTTCTCTGGAATTCTTTTTTTTTTTATTAAATTCTCTAATCAAATCTAATTGTTGCAAAAACTCGACGCTATCTTCCAAAATCATTCTGCTACTCTGTAGACATTCTCGTATTTTTGTGGTTTTGAACGTGTAAGCCTTTAATTAATCTAAGAAGTATTAATTCATCTCCAATAGTCAGTTTCCGAATAACTACTCATTTTTTTATTATATTCTTTTTTGTACTTTAACAATTTCTTCAAATGTCATTTCTTTTAATTTTCTCGGGTAACACATTGTCGAAATTTTCTTCATTGTTCGCACCTAACTGTTACAAGAAATAAACCGGTTATCTTGTTTTCTCCTCCGTCGGTTTTATCTTTTACTTTTTATTCTTGTAAATGCAGCAAAAGTTCTTATCCATGTTCTATGTGTTCAAGGTTGTCCAGCAAATTTAAAGATCTTATCAGCTACGCAATTGTTATGTTTTACGCTTCTTTTTACGTAGTAGTGGTCGTAGTAACTACACTCTGAAAACATTTCCTTCTTAATTATAATAGTGAATGCCCCCAACGATATAAGTTAGCTGTTATAAAAAACTTACTTCAACGCACACAAATGATATCTTCTTCCAAATCTATATCTTATAAAGAATTACACAACATTAAGCAAACACTAGTCAATAATGGATTTCCTAACTCCGTTATTGATCAGCAAATTAAAATGTATCTCAACAAAATTAACAATAGCTCTAACAATAATGATAATATTAATAATAATGGTTTACATCAAAATAAACATAACACTATTAACTTATATTATTGCAACCAAATACATAATAATTATAAACAAGATGAAAAAACTCTCAAAAACATAATACGTAGAAATGTTAAACCAGTGGAAAGTAATAATCAAATAAAACTCATTATATATTATAAAAAGTTTAAAACAATTGACCTCATAGTCTATAATAACCCAACAAGCAGTAAACTAAATTCTCTACAAAAACCCAATGTAGTGTACCAATTTACATGTCTATTCAGAGATTGCATCTCTGATAATTATCAAAAACCTAGTACATATATTGGTTTTACTACAACCACGCTCTCCCGTAGACTTACATGTCATCTTTCTGATCAGAGTACTATTAAACAACATTTCTTTGAAAAACATAAACATGTATGTAATATCAGACAGATTTTGGTCAACAATACGGTGATCCTTACTCATACACACAGTAAGAGGAACCTACAGATATTGGAAGCCATGTACATCAAATCAAAACAACCAACACTCAATAAAATCAAATTTAAAACTGGAAATAGCATATTACATTGCATTTGACTACACGGTTTTGTTGTCATTTCGCGCTATCCCGCGGTGTGACGTCATGAAACTGCATCGAAAACTTAAGAACTGCATTTATTATTTTTGGTAACTATTGCCAAGCGGAATTTTATGTCAACACAAAATAATATCGTCGGTGATGGTGGATTTTATAATATTTCACTTTAAACAACCTCTCTGAAGATGGCTCATGTGAGCCGAAAGCTTAGAAGGAAACCAATAAATAATTATCCAAATGTTGGAGAATTTTTGTCTTTATTTTCAACTGAAATTAAAGCAAAAATACGACGTTTAGAACGGCTCATGATTAAACATAATAGGCATTCATTGTCTCTTATATTTAACAGAAGTATTTTTTATTATCATTATTATTTATTTCATTTAATTTCTAGTGTATAATAATTTTTATCCGAGTCCCAACATGAGAACTAAGGTAAACAATTTTAACATACCAGAGCATTATCAAAATTCGCACATATTTTAAAATCTTCTTAAGTTAGAGCTGTACACTTTTTAATATTTTTAAGGTCTGGAATACAAAGAATCTTTTCAATGTGTCAATTGAAACCATTCCAATGAATTGGAAGGCTCCAACTACATTTATGGTTGTGCTTGTATTTTGGCCAATTTCTTTAGATCTTCAAAGATACATTACGACCTGCAGGATCTGTCATGTCAATTAGAAAGCACCTTCTCGTCGTGTTGTCTTTGATCACAATGCCTACATGATTAGCTTTAATGAGATGTGTGTGTGTGTATTGCAAAGTACTATAAAATTCGTTACATGTCCTAT
Source organism: Ascarosepion bandense (assembly GCA_037127315.1). NCBI lineage: Eukaryota > Metazoa > Mollusca > Cephalopoda > Sepiida > Sepiidae > Ascarosepion > Ascarosepion bandense. The sequence goes on from JBBBDQ010002022.1 coordinate 51,536, forward strand.
CTCCATAACCATGCCTGGGTGATGTACATACCATTTTGCTGCATCTAATTGCCGTAAAAGTCTTTCAATGCAAAATTGACTCACTGTGTCATGCGAGGTTTTTTGATTCAGTGGGTGCCAATACCATGCAACCTGATACATGATGATCAATTGTTTCTAGATATTTATTACAGAATCTGCATTTTTGGGTAATATAATTTTTCTGTATGTATGCTTGGTAATTTCTAATTTGCAGTAATTGATGCGTGCCGTCACCTCTAACGTTTACAGGGTTTGTCGACATCAGAATATTTTGTTCTGGAAGAATATTGGCTATGAAACTGTACTTCTTGCAATCATTTCTGTATCTGGTCATTTGCATTTGCCTTTGTATTCTTTAATAATGTTCTTGCTGCAGCAAAAGGTGTATTATATTTTACTTACCTTTATTCACCCACCTAAAGCTCAATTGTAATTTGTTGGCTTTCTTTAGGACTGAATGAAATGTCTATTTTCTTTGGCTAAGATCGTCATAAAATATTCAGTATTTTCCAGGTGTGTTCGAAGGCCGATTGTTGTAGTTTCGCAAGATTGTTCTACTCGAAAAGATCATCTACCTTCTTCACAGAGAGACGATCTACATTAGCTTCCCGATGGTGCATACATTTAAAAGTGAGAAGCTTCCTCACTTCGGTGTCCATTAGCTTGATCTTAGCTTTGGCCCAGCCAATGATGTTGAGACTGTGTCGCATCACGAGGACAGCTAAATAGTTAATGTCTGCTATTCTCTTTTCTGAATTCAACACGATATTCAATACCAGAAGCACACATCTGTAGTATTTTTTCTCACGGTCTTCTTTATTTATATATCCTGTATTTGAAATGATTTGTTGAACATTATTTTTGATCGATACTCGTATTTTAGTAGTATTCTGTATTTAATTAAACAGTATTATATATTTATATCTACCGTTCTGATTACGATAATTTTTTATTACGAAAATTCTGCCAAATGACACACATTTTCGTAATAAATATTCATCGTAAATAATCAGGACGTTGATATAATTATATAATACTGTTTAATTAAAAACAGAATATCTACTTAAATACGAGTATCGATCAAAAATAATGTTCAAACAAATCATTTCAAATTCTCAGTTGTTTATACACCAAGTTTTGTTAATCTTCGTCAATTTTCGTAATATCCTGTATTATATCTCATTCGTTAATTGCTAAGTTTTATAGGTTTCATTTTGTGCCGGTTCCCAAATCTTTTCACAAAATCTAAATATATTGAGTTAGTTTTTGTAATTATCACTTTCTAGAATGTTACTTTTGCATATTTATTCGATCACATATCCATGTCTATATTCTAACTGAAATATTTTACTTTATTGAGAAAACTCTTGTTTTTTGTTCTTTTGGCAAAGAGTTTGATATTCATCCATGAGAGTTAGGGATTAATTCATTTTCTATTTATTTTGTATCCATACTTCTAATTATTTAGTTCATGCGTGGGGCGGATTTCTGTAGACTAGCATTTTAACCATTACATTTTCACAGGAATCACAGCACGAAACAGTTTCGGGCGTCTTCATAACAATGCCATTCTTTAAATGATTTCCATCGATATTTCTGCCAGTTCAATACAACGATGCATGCATTCCAATCCAGGCAACGGGCTTTCTCAACTGCGAGTAAGTTTAACCAACCACATTGGTTAAAATACTATGGTCACCGAAGTTAAGCGAGGTCGAGCTGTACCTAGTTAGGCGGCCGTTTGGGAATATCATTTTTTTAATCATTTCACTTCAAGCAAGGTGGTATCACCACTGATGTGCAGGGGGCTCCATAAGATAGTTAAAGTTTTAGGCTGAAGGAGAGTGAAGAGAAAGACGAACCAGCTACAGTGGGTGAAAGAGAAAGGGAAAGAGAAGAATGTGAACACAGGAGTGAAGACAGTTGCGAAGGTAGAGAGAAAGGAAAAACCAAGATACACGGGGTGATGTAGAAATGGATAGATTTGCGTAGATAAGTGTTTGGAATCGACTTTGCATTTAAATTCCTGGAGGTTGTAGCCATCACAAAAGCAAATATATGGAAGGGAGTTTCACAGGGGGGAAGCGCGAAAAAGAAAACTGTTGGAGTAGAATTGTCGCCTGCATTTAGTTGATGTAACTGGAAAATGGTGGGACCTTGTTTCCAGTCTGGTTGCCCGAATAGCTTCTTGTGGAGGGGGCACCAGTGACCCAAGTTCGTCAGAGCAGAAGCCATGAAAATAATTAGAGAAGAGAGAGTGTGAAGCCATATCTAATGATAAAGTGGCTGGAGTCGAGCTACCAGCTTGGGACCAATCACATTGCAGATTCTCATTTCTCCAGAACACTGAGACGAACAGCAGGGGCGCCTGACCAGTGTAGGCTTGGTAGTGTGGGTGATGTAATGCATAATGGATTAGAATAGTTAAGCGGAGAGACAAGTTCTACTTCAGGTTGAGTTCGTTATATACACTTACGCCCAAATAACTTTTGCAGAGATATAAATTTACTTCTTATTTTATCTAGCTATGGGTTAATTACTAAGACTTATGCCACGAAACCTTTATCATATTCAGAAAGGAACATTCTTACAAAAAAAAAGACCATAAAGACTTAAAGTGGTTTCCAGCTTTAAATGATCTACAAAAGAGTGGATAAGCCAATGGCAACGAATCAGTAATTTAAACAGCTAGAAATACAGCATTTCTTTTTGATATTCTGTTCATGAAGGGATCATCAGAAATGTAAACAATGAATTTTCTATATGACTCTGACAAACATGACAGGCAACATAATAAAAAAAAGAATAAAAATACCACATCTCTAGCCAGTGTAAAATTTTATTCCCTCTGTTAAAGCCAGTAACCATAGAACATCTTACTCTTTTCTATTGAATCCAGTATTCATAAAAGTGGGGAAAACGATAAAAACACCGGTCAAATTACTATATTAAATATACAACTGATTTGATATTCCGATAACGTTCCGATAACGTATTTTCCTTATATCATTTTTATATATAAAAATTATAAGGCTTGATTGCATAAAAAAAATTGACTGGGAGTGTATAGACCTCCAAAATAAAATCTCTGCTTGCATTGTTTTAATTATATTATTATCGTTTTAAATGAGTTTATCCTAACGTGCAAAATAAATCGTATCTGTTAAAAACAAATGTCTTTATATTAATTTTAGTTATTAGCACTAAAGTTGACAAACATAATGACACCGTTAGTGTTACGTTCTGTGTTGTCTCATGATTCCCACGCGACTAAATAACATGATATAAAAGCAAAGAACCATTTCTTTATGTTATTCCTTTTATTAAGAGAAAGAACAGTAACAGCATGAATTCGGAGAGGAAGCGGGAGGAATTATGTTACAGGAATACAGTCTCTCGAGCTGGTTCTTGGGCACCTCGAAGTGGTGTAATGTTTAGCTTGTCTCACTAGTTCTTAATGACACTCATTTGGTACCACATGCATTCGACTTTGTGCTGCATATAAGTGGCGCTTATAAAATAAACTCTTGACCTGGTTCTTGCAGGCTTCAACATTTTTGCGACCCTCTGTTGAATTATCACCATTTTATACCATTCTATCCCCTGGCAAATTTGATAATATTGTATTCAGTGTCAAAATGACAGAGAGAGAAATAGCATCCCTAAATAGGGTATAACAACTAGACTCATCCAGTTCTTTTCAGTTCCTCCGTCAGGGTATTTGCGCGGAAGTGAATAGAGCGAATTCACCTGGAATACGCACTTGGCTTACTGTCATACGTGATACACACTCGAAAGAGACATGACTGCCTGGTCAGAAGATTATCGAGCACTAGGTTACCATTAATTCTGTGGTAGACTGATTACCAGCCAAGGATATAGAACCCAATCTCTCCTGCTATTCAACCGATAACTGAAGGGAAGAGACGGATTAATATCTTTCCCAAGGGTATTTGCGCGTAAGTGTATGCAAGGAATTAAACTGCTATTCGAACTCGGATCCCAGATTTCTCGTTCCAATCCGATATCCACTGCACCACAATGCACATCCCGTACCGTCCACAATGTACATCTTCAGTACCGTTCTCAAATTGACACCCAAACACTCTGAAATGTTTGGGATGGCGTGAATGTCTAGCAGTACAGCTTACCGGTTCCAAATTTCTGGCCGAGTGTCATTGTGCTCTTTTTTACAGTCTGCGACCCACTGACACTATTATACTGCTCAGTCGACAAAATATAAACAAACAACGCGCTTGCGCAAAATAAACACAATATGATATTTTTATAACTTACCCATCGCAACATACATAATATATATACATAGTCATCCGCAGACAGATCTGTTTCGCTGTATCACAGCTCATCAGTTAGCTCATCAGTACGGTTAGACTCCGATTGCTTTTAACCCACCGAATTGGCGTCAGTCGGCGATTCTACCTCTGGGCTATGGGCGCCCGGTAGAAGAAGGCAGATGTTTTAGCGTATACATTATCATTATACGCGACCAGTTGCCAGTGCTCTAATTCATTTTCGGAATGAGCGATATATATATATATATATATATATATATATATATATATATATATATATATGCGCGTGTTGAGGAAGTATGTATTTTCTGATACTAAGCAACCTCATTCCGTACAGATATAGTGCATATGTATAAGCATCGTCTAGTTGAATATTTATAATTACAAGTAAAATGTTTACATTTTTAGTTTATCATGGAATAATAATAAAATAGGAATTATATCCAGATTTTCTCATGAAGCCTATATAGAAAGAAATATCAATTTCAAAGTTTTGGATATACAGTCCCTAAAAAGAAATCTTCCGATATTTAAGACGCATAGAAAAATTCATATATTAAATAAATATCACATTTTATAATATTTTACGAGATTTAAAACTGGTTATAGCATATCTATATCACTACAAATGACTGGCAGTTGTCTCTCCAGTAATTTTGCAATCTGACCGTCATTATTATTTGTTTTGCTTTTTAAGATGAGGTAGTATTTACAGTATTTACATTATTTGGCTATTGTTCTCATCTTTGTTGACATGTGTACAACGTTTCGGCCGTTGCACGCTGTGGTCTTCAGGTGCCAGGAATTTCGAACCTAACCTTTTATTACAATCACTGGGGTATCAGTCAGTTAAGTGCCATGCGCGATACACGCTTTGGGCGATCATGTCTCGAAAGAGACATGACTGACTGGGCAGAAGATTATCCCGCAGTAGGTTGCCATTGCTTTCTGCGGTAGACTGGTTGCCGACCAAGGCTATAGAACCCAATCTGTCCTATTATTTAACCCATAACTGGAGGGAAGAGACGGATTAATACCTTTCCCAAGGGTATTTGCGCGTAAGTGAATGCAAGGAATTCAACTGGGGTATATCATTCTCATAATAATGCCTCGCTTGTTATGAGTTATGAGTTATCTCCCTCTAACCATGCAAGTCATAGAATAATTGAATTTTTGGGACTTGTAAACCTAACCAGTAAACCGTTTTAACAGATTTCATATTGCAATTTTTTGATTTACCTAGCATTCAGTTGTTTTTGTCCTTAAGGACACATGGGCCAGTGGATGTAGACGTTGGTTAGTTCCTGACACTTGACCCAAAATTGTTTTGAGTTCAATACCAGGCTACAGCAGTAGTGAACTTGCAGGAAGATAAATCATGACTTCCAATATAGACATTACTATGCAAGGAATCAGAAGGATACACCGCAGTGATTGTAATAAAATGTTCCTAGCACCGGAAAAATTTCGGAGTGTCAACGACCGAAATGTCATACAAATGCTAACAAAAATGAGGACACTAGTCCGGATAAGGTAAATACTGTGACCAGCATTATATTTTGAATTTGTAATACCTCCACCATTTTGTTTAATAATTTCAACCGAAGGTAAGATAAACAGGCCACTAAGACTAAAAGGGTTCCTTAGTGTTAGAGAAATAAAAAGAGAAAATAATAAAATAATAAGAATTAAGAAGACAGTAGATAACTATCGATAGTTTATTTAAATTTTAGAAAATGAATTTTTTTCTAGATTTTAGGTTTGAGGAAGCTCTCCCTGGATGACTTCCACTGTTTCGGATCCCTCTTTTCAGGGTATGTGCAGTATTCGATGTGCTTGGCAATGTAAAATCTTTAAGACTACTTAACCAATAGTTGGAGGCAGAAAAGATGGATCAATACCTTTTCAAGGGTATTTGCGCGGAAGTGAATAGAGCGACTTCACCTGGAATACGCACTCGGCTTTCAGATTTCTCGTTTCTAGCAAATATCCACTGTTCTACAACGCTCATCTTAAATAAAAGTATACTGGGAAGAAAATATCCGGTACAGAATTCTACAAGCAAGAAGCTTAAAAAAAGAATTTATCTGCTTACGTTTATATATAGCCATTCCTAGTGTATATAATGAAGATTTACTGCGAGTCTGAGTTTATTCATAAAATCTATGTATTGCACAGTAAAATTCATCAGAACCGTAACCCTGACTGTATTTACAGAAGAGCAACAGGGAAAATAAATTTCGACTGTGGGAAGTAAGAACGTAATAGCCGGTTTAGATATAAAACAAATTGGAGTTTCTTTTTTACATTTTATCAAAAAATATCTGTATATATAGCAGAAGCACCAAAACAGCAATATTCAAAGCAATGTTAACTGGTAAATGTATAAATATTATTATTATAGTGAAAAGAGCCAAGCCTAAAAACGGTGGCAAAATATGTAGACTGTGCCAGGAAGAAATGTTAGCTAATATGTTATTCCCAAACAAAAATGAATTACATAATGAAATTATGACTATATGTATCCTTATCATAAAATACCTGTTAGGGTCATACAACCATGGATAAAAACGTTATAACTTATAGTTTTGAAAATTGCATCTTAAAAAAATGCTCGTTACGTTGAAAAAAAAAACGGTAAAAATTATTTATGTTAAATCGCTGGAAGACACCACATGGTAAAAACTTAGGTCTCGTAATAACTCGTTTAAAAATGAGCGAGCTTAAGAAAGTAAAATACGGTCGGTCTTAACACCAAGTGAACTCACCCAGGGGAAGGGCCATTGTAAATGTGCAAGTTGTTAAAGAAAGTCAACAAGAAATAAAAGTTTGTGTTGAACCCGAAATTTTTTTTAACATCTTAAGCTCGTCTCAATGGACAAATATACTTTAATTTAGTTTTAACATCTACTGATTCAAGATGATTGCACTCAGGTGAAATATATTGTACTAAAGGTCGGTAACACACACACACACACAAACACACACACACACACATATATATATATATATATATATATATATATATATATATGTGAGTGTGTGTCTGTCTGTCTGTCTCTCTGTGTAAGTGTGTGTTTTTTTAATTTAGGGAAGATTAAATGTACATAAATCTAGTAGAGGCTAATTGGTTTGGCATTAGCATGAACATTTATGTCACATTAACCCTGATGGTCTGACCGAAATTTTAGATTGTGAACAGAGCTTCCGGCATCGTAACGATTATAATTCTCCATCTAATTTTAAATGTTTTCAGGGTGTTCTCTCTAATGAAGTTCTGGCTTCCTTGCTAACGGCATACATTCCTGTACCTGGCTTTTAAATTTTCTGTTATAATGCGTTCACTCCTGATATGTATTGTTTCTTTAAACGGCAATATTGTAAATCAGTAATTAAGAAAATGTAATGATTATACTTGTCTGGCACAAGAAAATTTTTCTTCAGCATCCAACCGAATTCAAAATAATTGCATTAACGAATTAGCTTATTAAAATAAAACTGTTAACAAACATCTTCTTTTCTCTCATCGGTGTTATATATATATATATATATATATATATATATATATATATATATATATATTAGAACCGTGAATAAATTTACCAATTTTCTAGAACAGCGTTTGTGTAGTCTCAGATGAGAAAGTATCCTATCGTGATCGGCGATGAAAAGCAGATGCACTAAGATAACTCTAAGCATAGAAGATCTTGAAGTAAGCCCGGCTATGGATCAATACCAGGAGTAAGCTCGAAGATCCTTTGTTCGACGCTTCTGCTCTGCAGTTTTCGGGGTCATCTAAGTGAAGCTAATGGGAAGCTCAAAACGACCGAAACCATCAAGGAAGATCGCCATCTACTACAATTGATGCATGTGAGACGAACATTGAAGAAAAATGTTCTCTTTACAATTAGACATACAAGAAAGTATTTTTTTAATGACAATGCTAGGCCACATGTTGCAAAACGAGTGAAAACCTACTTGTAAAACTTTAGTAGGAAGTTCTAACCCAATTGCCGTATTCAGCAGATATTTCACCGTCCCTGTATTACTTGTTCTGATCGATGGTCAGTCAGTCAGTTAAGTGCCATGCGCAATACACGCTTTGGGCGATCATGTCTCGAAAGAGACATGACTGACTGGGCAGAAGATTATCCCGCAGTAGGTTGCCATTGCTTTCTGCGGTAGACTGGTTGCCGACCAAGGCTATAGAACCCAATCTGTCCTATTATTTAACCCATAACTGGAGGGAAGAGACGGATTAATACCTTTCCCAAGGGTATTTGCGCGTAAGTGAATGCATGGTACATGTCCTTACTGAGTAGCAATTTCGTTCTAATAAAGACGTCAAAAAATGGGAGGACTTACTGTTAGTCTTAAAGACTTATCGTTTTTTTGAAGTAGAATTCAAACCCAGTCGGAAAAATATATAGCGATAGAAAAATACTTTCAGTGGCATATATCGTAATAATTTTTGTAAACAGTACCTTACATGACAAAATCAGTGAGAACTACTCAAGGTTCTAATATATATATATATATATATATATATATATATATATAAGAAAAATTAAGACAGACGCGTTATTTCATGGTAATTCGGAAGGATAGGCCTATTTCGGGCGAGCCATCTTCAGCTTCCGTCTTTATTCAGCGAAGGAGTCTACATGAATGAGATTCACAAAAACCTAACCCGGCGAATAAAAAAATAAAAAATAAAATAAAAACATATAAGATGATAAGAATATAACTGTCGCTCCCTTTAAAAAGAAAGTAAGAACAATCCATCCGTTTGTCGAACCCACAGACATTCCTAGAGAATCATATGTAAAAGTCGCATAGAACCCACACCAGATAACACGTCAAGACGCTAATTCATCGCCCCTAACCCAAGTTGATGCCGCCCGCCGAGCGGTCCTTGTCGAAGAAAGTTCGAGGGAAGCGGGTAGGTCAGACGAGAAAGTGGGAGTGATAAAGAAAAGAGACAAAAGGAAAGAAGGGCGAGAGGGAGAAATAGAGCTTTACATCCTTAATTTAAAGGGACCTCATTATTCTATTTAGATTTATTTGTTTGAACTTGTATTTTTTCTGTTTAAAAATGTATTAATATTAAAATTTCTTGTTAAAAATATAGTGCTCGTAATATTTTTTCTCTAAAAATGTCGAACCCACAGACATTCCTACAGTATCATATGTAAAAGTCTCATAGAACCCACACCAGATAGCACGTCAAGACGCTAATTCATCACCCCTAAACAAAGTTGATGCCACCCGCCCAGCGGTCAGTGTCGGAGAAAGTTCGAGGGTAGCGGGTGGGTCAGACGAGAAAGAGGGAGTGATAAAGAAAAGAGAAGAAAGGAAAGAAAGGAGAGAGGGAGAAATAGAGCTTTACATCTTTAATTTAAAGGAACCTCATTATTCTATTTAGATTTGTTTGTTTTAACTTGTATTTTTTCCTTTTCACAAATGTATTAATATTAAATTTTTCTCGTTTAAAATATTGTGTTCGTAATATTTTTCTCTAAAAATGTATTATCGATAATATTTAACAGTAATGTATGGCTGGAATTAATTATCATCAGAAATGTATTGCTGGTAATAGTTTTCCTTCAAAAATTTAGTTTGTAATATTTTTCGACAGAAAAGTTTTTTCCCAAGAAATGTATTGCGAGTAATTTTTACTACAGCCCTTTATGTTTAGAATAATTTCGGAACTTATTTGGAAATTATAGCTAAAAGTCGCTAATTCATCGCCCCTAACTAAAGTTGATGCCGCCCGTTTTGACGTGTAGTTCTGGTGTGGGTTCTATGCGACTTTTACAATCTCAAACGGATGGATTGTTCTTATTTTCTTATTTAGGGGAGCGATTGTTATATTCTTATCATCTTATGTTTTTATTTTGTTTTTTATTTTTTTATTCGCCGGGTTAGTTTTTTGTGAATCCCATTTATGTAGTATCCTTCGTTGAATAAAGACGGAAGCTGAAGATGGCTCGCCTGAAATAGGCCTATCCTTCCGAATTACCATGAAATAACGCGTCTGTCTTAATTTTGCTTATATTTGCTCTATATGTATTTATATGCATATATGTTTAGAGCTCTCGTAGAGAGTTATCCTACCATTATATGTAAAGGATACTCCTTTGAATTCTTCTATGCCCACAGGGCATGTTGATATATATATATATATATATATATATATATATATATATATATATATAAGCATGCGGTGTAGATATATAAGAATCTAAAGGAGTATACTGTACATACAGTGGTAGGATAACTCTCTAAGCGAGCTCTAAAAATATATGTATATAAATACATATAGAGCAAGTAGAAGCAACAGTTTAGGTAGGCACGTTATTTCATGGTAAATCGGAAGTGTAGGACTATTACAGGCGAACAATAATCAGCTTTCGTCAGAAGATTTTACACGAATGAAATTCACAAAGACACGAAAAAATAAAAACGAATAAAAGTAAAGATCACTCCATTAAAAGAGAAAATTTAAGAAAAAATAAAAGAAAATATTTAAGAAAAATTTATGTATTTTTTCTTAAATTCTATCTTTTAAAAGAGCGTTCTTTATTTTAATTCGTTTTTTTTTTGGGGGGGGGGTCTTTGTTTGTGAATTTTATTCGTTTAAAATCTTCTGTAAAATAAAGACGGAAGCTGATGATGGTTCGCCTGAAATAAGCCATATTTCCGATTTACCATGAAATAACCTGTCTGCTTAATTTTTTTCTTATATATATATATATATATATATATATTACGAAATGGTGAATGAACACGTAGATTAAAAACCCACTGTTCAAGCATTTACTTTTATAAAGAGTGCTCGATACAAAGTAGAGCTGAATAATGTAATTTCTTTTTTTAAAATGGTTTATAAGAGCATAATATCACTACACAAAAATTGTCATATTTCAGAACACAATTGTTCCTCTTGAGGTGATATGTTAAAATAAATGGTGAAAACCATGAATTCTTCTGATATTTTCAAAAATAAAATCAGGAAAAATTTGCTTTGAAGAAACTTTATTTATTCTGAGAAAAAATTAAACGAAAAAAGGTTATTCTTCAAAATGCGTTCGAAATGTGTGAACCTTACGAAAAAAGAAGACGAAGATTTTGTCACATGCGCTGGAATAGTTTACTAAGAAGTGTGAAAAATTCTAGTTAAACGAGCTGACTCAGGATATCTCTGCAGGATTACTTGTCATTTAGAGGTTAACGCAGAAATCAGTGCTAGAATCCTAATGAAACTGAAACAGAATAAAAAAGATAAAAATCTAACTCTACAAATAGTACTGGACAAATGGAAACATCATATACCTGAGACGCGTTACAGAGGAAAGAATGCGCATATAGACAAACCAAAGAAAACGTAGAAAAAATATCCATATTTCAGTTGTAAAGGGTTACATCATGGCGACGACTGCTATTTTAATAATTTAAAGTGTATAAGCCTGGAAAAGTAGGATATAATATATCACAATGTAATTTTCTCGAAGAAAAAATCGTACACAGCGTTCAGACAGAAGAAATAAATACAATAACAAATATCTATACGCAAAAGTTGATTATGTGGATACAAAAATGGACCAGAATTTAATAGAGATATCACAATGATCAAGTCACATGGAAAGCAAACGAAAACCTATATTACAAAATAACTTCGAAAATCGCTCACGGTGAATCATGTGAGGAGGTATATCTTGTTGATAAATGGATCTAAAAGTTATGGTTTATGTTTTAAAACATACTACAAACTTGTTCAGTACTTATTATTCCAGTTATGCTAAATATTAATTGAGAAAATCTAAGATGACAAGTGAGCAGTCAAAAAAATACAATGTGGAAATTTAAAGTTTTCCAGGTGTTCTGTTAGATGAGCCGTGACGATTCTCTAAGCACGGCTTAGATGTGGCACAAGGCTGAAGTTATGGGACACCCACTGAGTATCCAACTCACTACTCAATTTTAATAGTTCTAACGAGACAAGCTTGCTAACCATTAGACGACCTCCTGATAGCTTTTGACGGAAAATCGGCTGCGAAAAATAGATAATGCCATGTGTCCGATCGCGCGGTTATGGGGGCTGGGTAATATTTAATCCTTGGCCCAAATGCACGCGTTGTGGCTTCCCAGGTTAAACAGACCTTATGTCACATCCATTCTCAATGGGGCGAGACTTTTAGTAAATATCCAGAATTTCATGAGAGTTTTGACAAAATGTTTGTTAGAGTACCGTTAGATGTCGCACAAATTGTAAGGTATGGTGTATTCAGTGAGGAATCGAACTCACTATTCAGTTGTAATCATTTCTAGCGAGACAATCATGCTAATCATTACACCACGTCGGGGTGCCTCGTCGGATGAGTCGTGTCGGTGTTTTAAAGTCAAAGCCAAATTTCAAGTGAAAAAAAGTTCGACCTCATTATTTAAAACGAAAGTGTACAATTCGCAGTATCTGGGTTCGGGTAAATATTGAGAATTATTTTTTTTAATTTTATAATCATATCTCCCCAAGCAAGGCATTTTACTGCCAGTTTTGCAGGGGGTTACATAAGCGGAAAGTTATGAGAAAGAGTGACAAGTTAAAGAGGGTGTCATGAAGCGGGTAAGAGAAGGGTGAAAATACTGATGAGAGTGGAGTGGACGGAGAAAAAGTATAACAGAGAGGATGCAGTTTCGTTAGTTAGGAGACGACTATTGACATTACATTTAAATTCTTGGAGATTGTAGCTTTCGGAGTAGCAAATAAATGGAAGGAAATTCCACGGAAGAGAAGTGTGAGAAAAGAAGCTGGTGGAGTAGAATTTGCTTTTAAATTTTATTGATTTCACAGTAAAAAGTTGGGACCTATTAGCTAATCTTGTTTCTCGAGTAAATCCATATATAGGGGAAACAGTGAGTTAAGTTCATTGAAGCGGAAGCTGTGAAAGTATTTGGAGAATTTAAGAAAAATCTCAGAAATGGAAACATTGTGGATGAAAAAAAACACCACAGGTAAAACAATTAAACAATTAGTCAAGGTGTCTTAAAGAAAAAGGTAAAAGGGATAGGGATCCCTGAGAACTCGCACTTGCCAAGCTTTCTTTCTACCAGCATAGAGCAAATTTGTCGGGCCTAACATTACGAGCAGGGGCTCAACTGAGAAAAATAGGCATGCCAATCACGTGTAAGCGGGAGCTGGAGAATTGTTGGCTGAGTGTCAGTCAGTTAAGTGCCATACGTGATACACGCTTTGAGCGATCATGTCCTGCAGTAGGTTGCCATTGCGTTCTGCGGTAGACTGGTAGCCAGCCAAGGCTATAGAAACAAATCTGTCCTATTATTTAACATAACTGGAGGGAAGAGACGTTTAATACCTTTCCTAAGGGTATTTGTCCGTAAGTGAATACAAGGAATTCAACTGGAATTCGAACTCTGTACATCGATCTCTCGTTCCGAGTCGATATCCACTGCATCGCAACGCGTGGCTGAGGGTATGCGTCGGAATCCCGTCGTAAAATAAATAACCTTGTGTCGCATCCCGGCTGAGTGGAAAAGAGATGAGTAAACATCCAGAATTTCGTGAGATCTCACACTTACCAAACTCTCTATATTCGGACAACCATCCGTCCGTGCAAAGAATACTGCTGTCATATATGGTCAGGCGCCCCTACTGTTCATCTCAGTGTTCTCCACAGGCTTTAAAAGAGAATATGTAATGTCATAGGTCCCGACTTGGCTGTTCGACTCCAGCCACTTTCTCCCCGGCGGGATGTGGCTTCACTCGGTCTATTCTACAAATATATTCATGGATTCTGCTTCAACGAACTTAAGTCACTGTTGCCCCCCGCCAGAAGAATTTACTTGTGCAACACCTTCTTTTCTCGCACTTCCCGCTTGTGGAGCTTTTCTCTCTACCCTCGCAACTATCTTCACACCTGTATTCTCATCCTACTCTTGTGCTTTCTCTGACACCCACTGTAACTTGTTCGTCTTTCTCTTCACTTTCCACTTTTTTAAACTTTAACTCTTAGGTAGTACCCTGCGCATCAATGACGGTACCGCCTTGCTTGTCGTGAAACAATTAAAAAAGTGGGCGCTGTGTTTACAAACGGAAACACGACTGTGAAAAATAGATAATGTCATGTGCCCGATCGCGCGTTTATGGGGACTGGGTAAAATTTAACCATTGTCCCAAATGTACGCGTTGTGGCTTCCCAGGTTAAACAGACCTTGTGTTCACATCCCCTCTCAATAGGGCGAGATTTTTGGTAAATATCCAGAATTTCATGAGAGTTTTGACAAACTGTTAGAGTACCGTTAGACTGAGTCGAAATATAATAATATGACCGTTAGTAGCGAGGTATAGCAGATTGATTTTCTATAAATTGCCTCATTTCATGTACAGCAGCCTGATAAATTAGTTGTTTAACATAATACATACGTACGTTTTGATATATGCATCTATTGTCGAAAAGGTGAGCAATGTTTTTTGCCAACCTATAATTAACGAAATAAATGCGTTGTATTTGTTTTATTCAAGTGATATAACGGTAAATAAAAATCTCATAAAGACAACCTTCTAAATACTTTTTTTATTACGAAGCCTCTAGCACTAATGGAAAACATCGATCATTTTTGCTAGACCAAGGAGACAGACAATTATTATATTATTCTTTAAAATAAAATTTCTTTTATTATCAATTTAGATATTAATATTCTCATTCCTGTTTTCCTGTGTAGTTGATAGTCCGGAAACCTCAACAGATCCAAATCTTTTTCCCTGTGGCAAATAGTGTACATTTTTAACTCATTTAAATAAAGGCTACATGCGAAATTATGTCAATTCGTAAACCTTCAGTAATTGTTCGTCTCTTTAATCACGTTGTTTTACTCCGTTGAAAGAAAAAAAAAAACAGATGGACATATGCAACTGAAATTTGGCATCATATATTTTACAAATTAAGTTTGCTTCTTTGATAGATTTTTTTAATTATCTATTGAGATAATTTAATTTACCAGGCATAGATTATGTAGTATACAGTGAGGGTAACGAACGCAATTACATTTCGTAATTAAATACAAGGAATGATTCAATTCGGTCTTTCTAAGTTCTTTTTCTTCAACACGTAGACGATGATGGATTTTCATCTCTTGTCGCTCTCAATATTTTTACTCTTCGTATCGCTCACAAATCCCTCTCCATCATGCATTTGTATCAGGTGTAACAAATATGTCTCGTGCTTCTTTCCCCTTGTCTCTTTTACTTTTTATCAGTCTTATGAGTATTAAATTCTCCAGGCCCTCTTTCCTCATTACGTCTCTCAGGAATCTCAGCTGTCTATTCCTGATATTAAGTATGAGTGTTTTTTCTCGGTTCCATCTTCTCTAACATTTCAACGTTGCTCACATTCTCAGTCCATGGTATCCTCAGCATCCTTTTGTAAAATCATATTTCTCTACCACAATATCTTCTTCTTCTTCTTCTTCTTCTTCTTCTTCTTCTATGTGACATGTCCCTTCATGATGTAGGCGATTATGGCTTTCCACGTCTCCCTATCTCTAGTAGCTCTTAGCACGCTTTCTCATGTTACCCCAACCAAACCCCGCCCTGCCATTCACTTACTCAGGTCTATAAAATACGGTATACGCCGCTTTACCCATTCTCTCTTTCTCTCTATCTGAACTATGAGTATCAGATTCTTCAAGCCTTCCTTCCCCGTTACATATCCCAAGAACTTCAGCTGTCTCTTCCTGATGTTAAGTATTAATTTCCTTTTTGTTTCCATCCTTTCCAAAACCTCATCATTGCTCCCATGCTCTACCCATGATATTCGCAGCATCCTTCTGTAGAACAAAATTTCCGTTGCCTTGAGTTTTTCCTTCATCTCTGTTTATATTGTCCAGCTTTCACTGCTATATTGAAGAAACAGACGTCACGTAATTTTCTTTGTTTCTATCGAAATTTTTCTGTCTCTTAGCTTCGCTAATGCAACATTGGCCATTCCAATTCGCCTTCGGACTCATTGTCGAACTTTCGTCTTTCTTTAGAAGACTTCCCAAGTACTTAAATCTTTGTACTTGCTTGATTTTAGTATCCCCAACTTGTAATTGGCATTTTGGGATGCTTTCTTTGCTGACGACTGTACATTCGTTTTTTTTTTTATAGTTTATTTGTAGTTCTTTCTTTCGATTTTTGTCTACCTTTTTTAGGAGTCCCTGTATATTTTTTTGTGTTGTTTATTTTTAGTTGTTTCTTTTGATTTTTTTATATCTACATTTTTAAGGAGGTCTTGTAGTTTTCTTCCCGTGTTAGCTTTAAGTGCTGCATCATCTGCATATCTTCTGGTGTTCAGATTGTGACGGCTAATGACGACTCCTTGCATAATTTCTAGAAGAAGAATAGTCTTGATCTACTAGTTAAATAGATCCGGCGAAAAGATGCATCCTTGTCTTACGTCCTTTTCTATATTTGTACGTTTCTGAATTCGTTTCCTGTCCGTACGCAGGCGGTTTGCTGCCAGAAGAGCTTCTTTATTACTAATTTAGTTTCTCCGACCTGTAGTTAAACGAAATTACACTTGATAATTGCATGCAAGTTATTATTTTAATTTCTAAGTTATCTCAACAGATGTAAGTACAGCGAGATCTCCCGGATAATATATCAAGATTCTTGATCTTTATTTAATATGTTTATTCTTTTATTATTTTTATTAAAGTTTTTCAGTGATTTGCCATGTTTCACTTTCGAAATAAAATGTTACTATTTTATTTTCTATTGCTTATTAATTTGCATTATTATAATTCGTGTTTGTCGTACTATTCCACAGTCAGCTACATCTTACTTTTCATTCAGTTATTCATTTATTTGCATTCGTGTTTAATTTTTTTTAAATTATTCTTTTATCTGCTTTGCTATGTACATATTCCTTTATTGTGAGTATCTTAATTTTTCATTCTTTCATTCAGTCGATTTCACAGTTCATTCTTTTCACATTCTTATACATTTGTTTGCATTGTTTTATCATCACTAGTTTTCTATTCTTGATGTTATTTTTCAACTTTTGTTTTTCACATTTTTAACACACAATCTTTTTCTTCTTCTATATGTCCTGTCCCTTCAGGAATGTAGGCGATCATGGCTTTCCATATCTCACTATCCTCGGTGGCTCTCAGCACGCCTTCTCCTGTTACACCATGCAACCCTCGTTCCATCATCCACCGGATTAGGTTTTTCAAATATGTTATCCGTTGCTTTCTCTTGTTTCTTTTTCTCTCTATCTGGCCTTTTAGTATATAGTTCTCCAAGACATCCTTCCTCATTGCATGTCCCAGGAGCTTCAGCTATCTGTTCCTGATGCTCAGAATTAATTTCCTTTTCGTTTCCATCATTTCTAGGACATCATCATTGTTCACATACTCAATCCATGATATTCGCAGCATCCTTCTGTAGAACCAACTTTCAGTTGCTTCAAGTTTTTCCCTCATCTTTGATGATACTGTCCAGCATTCACTGTCATATTGAAGAACTGACAACGCAGCAATCCAGTACTCTCTTCTTTGTTCCTAGCCAAAACTGTCCTATTTCTTAATACTTTAATCGACTTTTGGAATGCTTCTTTTGACAAACCAATTCACTTTCGGATCTCTGTGTCGCACTTTCCGTCTTCTATTATAACACTTATTACTATTCCCTATTCACCTATTTTCCTTGACATATATAAACAACGTGCAGCAGAAATACCTCCCAGGAATAACTCCCACATAATGTCTAGGATGTATTTGATTTGAATCACCATTCTCTTATTCGTATGTATATGAGTTTTATCATTCCTATTCATTTTCTTATTTTCATTTTCTTGTTAGTGTTTTTAATTTATTTTCATCATAATTTCAAATTGGTCTATGTCATAATCACTTTTTTATGTAGCTATAACATTATCAGTTCCCCCATTTTGTACTCAGCCTGTTGGAATTCTTTTATTTTTTTAGATTGTCCCTTTTTGATTTTTTTTTAACTTTTCTTTTTTTCAGTTCAGACAGCTGAACAAGACTTTTCTCTATAACCTGATGAAGACATACTTGATATGACTGCTCATTGATCCTCTTGGAATCAAATAATTAAAAGACGCCATCTTACAAAATATTGATCTGGGTTCTTCTGTGTTTTACAGTCAGCACTGCTCCAAAATTTTGCATTCGTTGTAATTCCTAATAATAGTGGTAATAATTATATATTATTATTATTATTATTATTATTATTATTATTAATAAAAATAACAGTAATAATATTAATAATAATAATAATAAAAATATGTAGCCATATCTTAAATTGGGATGGTCAAAATCTGGAATATGAAAACATCAATATTACCTGTTCATGTACCTAATTGTACCTGTGGCGGCATTCACTCTAGACAGTTTGAACCGACTTCTTTCCTAAAATTTTCCCGGGAATTTAGTTCTACAAGCGTTGGTATGGAGATTTTCATGTAAGAGGTTGCCAATTTATACTGGTTGATTGGTTGAGAGTCAAGCTATAGGAAACCAGTTTGGGGAGCATAGATTTTACAAGGTTATTGGCGTTTAATTTAATGTAATGGATTCGAATGGAATTCCAACTCGGCTCTCTTATTCTCCAATTTAAACTATTATACATTACTCCACCGTGCAACCTGTTGTTGTTGTTGATGATGTTGTTGGGGGCCTGGATTTGATTGAAAAAAAATCTGATACACTCACTGAATAAATCTCTAGTATTCTTAAAGGCTAACAAAAATATTTGTGGTGGTGTTGGTAGTGGTGTGTTGGTGATGATGAAACTGCAAGAAACTTGTATGAACATCACCCAAAATGAGTAATGAGGACCTGTAACAATTTCATGGAATTTTATAATACATACAGACAGAACAATCAAAGCTAATCGGCCAGACATCGTGAACAAAGACCACAAAAACAGAATTCGCATTCTGTCAGACATGGAAGTTAATACAAATTGTAATATGTGTTTGAAGATATTTGCATAGACGAGGTAGTATTTACATTTTATGCATTAAAACAGATGGTCCTTAAGGATACATTAGCCCAGTGGGTATAGACGTTGGTTAGTTCTTGTGACTTGACACAAAGAGTTGTCAGTTCAATACCAGGTTACAGCAGTAGTGAACAAGTAACTTGGGTTAGAGGGTATAACTCATGACTATCAAAAGAAGCTCTACGCAAGGGATGAGAATGATATAACCCAGTGATTGTACTAAAGGATTCGGTTCGAAATTCCTATCACCTAAAAATACCGGGTGTACAATGACCAAAATGCAACAAAGATGAGGACAATAGTCCGAATAATGTGAATAATATTTGAAGATCTAAATACATTTTAATAATGTTTCCATTTAGATCTTTATATATAATATGTCATGAAGTGAAAACTCCAAAGCTGTGACACATGCCAGTTGTAAGGAGCCCTCGAATAAATTAAAAATGTTTCTGTTAGACTCAATATGGGGATTTCTGATAGCCCGTTTCTTACAAAAATACAAGAAATTGTACACGCAAGTACATCTCACACCTTATTAACAGCTTTATCTATGTTAAATGTGTTTATTTTATCTGTGAAAAATGCATGAAGTAATTTCTAACAATGGGAATCGAAAAGAAATGTGAAAACAACAGAAATCAAAGGAAATAATAATAGTACTAATACTAGTTGTAGTAGGCGTAGTAATAATAATAATATTAGTAATAATAATAATAATAATAATAATTGCGAAGACATCGGCATACAATCATATAATATATGCATCTGATAATTGGCTGGGCACATAGAATCTTCTGCTTATTTAGAATCGATCTAAAAGATAATTAGTGGGAATACAAGCCAACGTGAGTTGCAGCAAACAAAGAGATTAATGTTCTCTGGAATTAAAAAAATCAGACTGATAGGGGAATCGACATATTGACAAAACTTAACTGTAAAAACTAATGTCAAAAACATATCTTAAGGTAGTCGTTGTAGATCTGTCCGACAAACCATATCTCTGAAAACGTTTAGAACCCAGTTAAGTAGTTTTACCTTTAGAGGGACATGTGTATAAGGTAGTATCCCAAGACATTAACACTTCCTATTGTTTGTTCAGGCTGATACCAAAAGTGGTAAACACATACGTAGTTTAAATTCCTGACAGTCTTAAAATATCATTTTCATGGGTACTTCTCAGTTCTTGCGTAGATTCTCTTCTATAGAATGACCATAATTTTTTTTTTCTCTGGTTTTTGGCACCTTATCTGTTTGCATATAAAGATGTAGAAAACTTGTTGTCCCTTAAAGTCTCTGATTGAAACCTCAAGGCAACTCACAATACACAAAGCAAATGCGAAACAAAACAATACAAGTTATAATGCTGTAGCAGGTTAATGTCAGTAAAACCACAGGTAAGTTATAAATTATTCAAAATAGTAGCCGATACTTTTTGTTTTGGAGCATTGTATTTCAGCTTGTCTTCCACAGATGTACGATGAAATGCTCAAAAGTAATTGGGATGACCAGAAAAATATATAGGCTGTGTTTATTTGGACAAAATTCTACATGAGCCGAAAATACTTAAAGCACAACCATCGGGTGACATATAGACTCAGTTAGCTTAGTGACATACGTGATACACGCTTGGGTGATCATGTCTCGAAAGAGACATGACTGGCTGGGCAGAAGATTATCCCGCAGTAGGTGGCTATTACTTTCTGCGGTAGACTGATTACCAGCCTAGGATATAGAACCAAATCTGTCCTGTTATTTAACACATAACTAGAGGGAAGAGACGGGTTAATACCTTTCCCAATGGTATTTGTGCTTAAGTTAATGCAAGGAATTCAACTGGAATTCGAAATCAACATCCCGATTTGTCGTTCCGTGTCGATATCCACTGCACCACAACGCACGTCCACATATACAATACCGGCTATAATTATTAGACCACCCCAGTTTTTAAAAGAAATGATGTATTTCATACCATTTTTAGTATTTATTGCCGAATGAAATTTGAATGGTTCTTTTATTATTATTACTTTGCAAACCTTTACAGAGCAAGGAAGCAAAGATGAATTCGTCGAATCACCCCAAATTTTCTTCATTCTTTCATTTTTAAAACTGCAATATAGGTAATTACTAAATATATATAAATTCATTTGATGCACAAGTTATTGTGCAGTATTAAGAAAAGAACCATTCTATTTTCATTTACAATTATTAACTTGATAATAAATACTAAGAAATAGTATGAAATAAATCATTTTTTAAAACACATTGTTAGCCTAATAATTATGGCCGGCAGTGTAAAGCAACCTTCACCTTTATATCAGAAATATTTCCTTTTTATAAAAGTAGCTGAATTCTCATTCT
This sequence comes from Ascarosepion bandense, assembly GCA_037127315.1. Taxonomy (NCBI): domain Eukaryota; kingdom Metazoa; phylum Mollusca; class Cephalopoda; order Sepiida; family Sepiidae; genus Ascarosepion; species Ascarosepion bandense. Next base: position 73,262 of record JBBBDQ010002022.1, read on the forward strand.
TTTCTTACACGTTCTCTGACACCCGCCCCCATAAGTTCTTTCTCTTTCTTGTCACTCACCGCTTATGTAACCCCCCTGTGCGCCAGTTACAGATCTGCTTTCCTCGAGGTGAAATGAAAAAAGCATACACGGTGCGCGAGCGCGCGAGCGCGCGTGTGTGTGTATGTGTGTGTCTGCGTATGTTTGTAGAGGGATGGAGAAAGAGAGAGAATTAATGTATTTTTTAATTTAATTTGACGTGTTGTTACAATTTCAAACGTTATTTTTAGTAGACACCCGAATTTTAGAGCTCTCTAAGTATATTTGAAACTGCAAAGGTTTTCACAAGTTCGAATACTGTGACGGGCACATTTTCTTTATTAAGTTTCCTCGAGTACTCCAGCAAGAATACGAAATAGATACCCTGTGAAAGAAACAAGGCGTCTACTAGTAGACGGGTATCTTCTAAAAAAAAAAACGTTTGAAGTAATAAAACATTTCGACTTAAAATATAAAATTTGTGGTTTTGTTTACGTTTAGGATATGATATTGAACAAAAATGTGTTTTCAAAAAAATCTGAATGACTGAGTGTGTCCTTAAAGGTAAAAAAAATACAAATTACTTTACAACGATGCTCTTCGTTCGATAAAAAATGCAAAATCAAAAGATGATTATCTATGAATAGGAGGATGCGAGGTTCAAATGTCGGAGGGAAAAGTTTTATTTATTAAGTTTTCACAAGTAAGCAGGCTGGTAGATAAAATAAATACTGTTAAAAATAAACGCTGCGTTTCCTACAAAAACTAGTATCCAAAGAAAAATGTTTCAAATAAAAAATTATATATATATATATATATATATATATATATATATATATATATATATATATATATCTTTTTCTTTTTATGTGTCGTATCCACGTATCCATTCAGGATGTAGGTAACCAGTCTTCCAAATCTTCCTGTAACTTGATGTTCTTCATAACTTTTGTCTTTTTGTTCTACCATCTATTGATGCAACATCAATTTACGTGTACCTTTCCTCTGTCCTCTGTCCCTCTAACTCTAAATCTGTCCTGTGTGTCTCAGATTTTCTAAGCCACCCTTCCTTGTTATATTCCGCAGAAATCTCAACTACGTCTTCCTGTTAACTACGAGTTTAATTTTTAATTCTGATTTCTCCATAACCTCGTTGTTCCTCATCTGGTTGTCCCATGGTATCTTCATTGTCATTTTATATAGCCATATTTCTGTTGCTTAAAGTCGTTTCTTCATCTATGCAACGGTTATCAAGCATTCCCTGTCATGCAGAAAAATGGATGTCACGTAATAGCTCAGTATTCATTTCTTTCGAAAGAATTCGAAAGTTTCGAAATAAATTTTCCTGTCTCTTAATAATTTTCTTAGCTTTTGAAGTTCAATTTTGTCTATTACAACACATCTTTGGATCTCAGTATCGCACTTTCCGTCTTCTATTAAACCAGTTCTCAGATATTTAAATTTCCCTTATTTGTTCAATTTTATTATTCCAGGTTTGTAATTTGCATTTAACATAAAAAATAAATCTTTAAATGCTCATAACAACTCAATGGACACTATTGTATGTATCATGTCTGTTACCAGTTGCGACTGAACATCTTGATCTGGAATGAGTGTGGGCTGGCAGTTTAGAATAAGGATTTTCTTTGTAGGGAGCAATATGAAGCAAATGAAAAACGAAAGAACACACTTGCCTGCTATTCTTTCTTTACAATTGAAACATTTTTTGTATTACTTATATATCGATTGATTACAATGTAGAAACATTCGTTCTGTTAATCGTTACCCACATATTTTTGGCAGCCAAGTATTAACGCCCAAATCCTATTCAACTGTTCTCGCTGTCCCTGATGTTTTGATGACGTGGTCACTTATCTATCGGTCTGTTTCATTGGCATCAAACCAAAGGGATCAACCAAAAGAGCTGCAGAGAAAAGCTTATCGAATGCAAATCCAAATAAATATGACCAAATCTTAATGAAAACCTTACGTTGAATAGGATCGGAAGACTCAGACACAATGTGTAGTCCGTCAGTTAAGTGCCATACGTGATACACGCTTGGGCGATCATGTCTCTTGCGAGACATGACTAACTGGGCAGAAGATTATCCCACAGTAAGTTGCCATTGCTTTCTGCGGTAGACTGGTTGCTGACCAAGGCTATAGCTATAGAACCCAATCTGTCCTGTTATTTAACCCATAACTGGTAGGAATGGATGGATTAATACCTTTCCCAAGGGTATTTGCGCGTAAGTGAATGTAATGAAATCAGCTGGAATTCGAACTCGGCTCACAGATTTCTCGTTCCGAGCCGATATTCAATGCACCACAACGCACATCCAACAGATCTGTTTCGAAGCTCATCAGTACGGTTAGACTCCGATCGCTTCCTAAGCCAGGAAGGAAACTCGACCGAATTGGCGTCAGTCGGCGATTCTACCTCTGAGCCACACAGATCTCACTCATCAATATTTGTTTCCTTTTGGTCTTAAATTGTTTTTTTGGTTTTTTTCGAAAATATTAATTCTAGTTATAAACTGAAAAGACATTTAACTTTAAATTTTACAGAAGCTTATATCGATCTAATTCATGAGGTGAGAAAGTTAAGCAACGTCGAGCATGGTCTGTGGGTAAACTGATGTCCGCTTGTGAATACCAAATAATAAAGGCTTCTATGTGTGGGTGCTGTGATGGACATCAGCTCAAAATTAGACATCAGACAGCGGAGTATCGATACCTATCAATGTATATTTACTTCCGCTCAAACACGCTAGAGAAATGTATGGATAAATCACTTGTCCCCGAAGCTGAATGTAAGATCAATAGACACCTCCTATCACACTAACTTGCATCTATTCTCTCAAACACTCTCACTAGCTATCCAACCCTCATTCTCGGTATTCTTACCCGTCTATCCCCCTTACTCTGACATTTTATATATCTAACCATCCTTTCTCATCACTTTCCCCCCGTGTAACCCCCAGTGCAATAGTGGCAGTGGAATGCCTTGCTCGGGGTGAAACGATTAAGATAAAAAAAGCTAAGGGTTAATTAATCTGCAAAACATTATTACTTTTATCTGCAAAACATTATTACTCCCTAAATATTTTTTTACAATCTAAAAATAATTTTAGTGTTAAATAACCTGCAAATGATAGATAAGTGGTAAAAACTAAAAACATATTGGTAGAAAACATATTGATAAAAACATATTGGTAAAAAACATATTGGTAAAAAACACATTGGTAAAAACTAAAAACTATTCATGTTGCGTTCTTACTCGTATCTGATGGCTTGATTTTGTACCTTGATGTGAAGGGGGAAATTTTGGAACATTGCAAGTTAAGTAGCTTCTTTTCAATTTTTAATAATTTTGTATGGAATAAATTATTAAATATATATGTGTATGTTCCTTTGATTTTTACTATTTTTTGCAGTCTAATACATCTGACAATCCTCCTATTATATGAAAAACGTAAAACAGAATCCGAAATCTGTTTTACTCACTAAATATGCCTCGAAAATTACACGCAATCCTTGCAATACATCTTCTTATACTGATTTTTATTTCGCATCCTTTTCCAGCAGGTATGTGATCACGGGTATTCGAATATTCTTTTGTTTTATTTGCTATGAAATACGAAAATTGCTTGTGAAAGATATCTGAAAAAAATTGCCTTTGTCTACTGGACGTTATGAAATTTATATTTGTCAGTCTACTATACATGCTGCTAACAAAGACTAATGATGCCTGCCTTTCATACCAGTGCTGTGAGGAGACGATATGTCTACGATTTTCTCCAAGGGCATAGTCCATAACAAACACAAAAATCTAGATCGGAACTTGAACTCGTCTCGCTAATGCCATATAATCTTGCCAAAAGCTATACTCTCCTTGTTCATCTGTGAACGTTCGTAATTAAATAAATTTCTTCAAAATGAAAATTAGTCCCGTGTATGATGATAAACTACATCCCGCAAAAATGCTTGGATCGAGAGATTAGAGAGTTTGAAGAGCCTGGAATCTTCTCTTGATGGTTATTCTTCACAGGTATAAAACGACCCTGAGTGATAACATCTGTTCGTTTCCAAGCTATGACATGCCAAATAAAACAAGGCACCATGAAAGTATAAAACCACATTTCCGTACCAAGAATACCAGCAATATATATTTTTATATAACAATATTCTTAACAATACATATTTATATTAAAATTAAAAAACTACATGCTTATGGTAATATTAACAACATCTCATAAACTAACGTGAAAGTACTCTTTCAGGACATTAACACATATTTTACAATTACGTTAAATAAAATAAAACTGTATCCCATAATATAACTTCAATAAACCTACATAAAAAAACAAGCGTCTCACTGCCCCTTTTTAATTATGTCCACCACAAATATATATATATATGTATATATATATATATATATTTTAATCGTTTCACCCAGAGCATTGTTGTAACACCACTGATACGCAGTGGGCTACCTAAGCGTAAAAATTAGATAGGAGGAGAGTAAGAAGAAAGATGAACCAGTTAAAGGGGTGCCCGAGAAAGGAGCAAGAGAAGGATGGGAATACAGGTGTGATGAGAGTTGCAAAAGTAGAAAGAAAGGAAAATATATATAGGGTGATGTAGAAAGAGTTCTGAAGTCAAGTGGATAAGAAATGGATATTACATTTCAATTCCTGGAGGTGGTAGCCTTAATGAAAGCAAGAATATGGAAAGGGAGTTTCACAGGTAGGAGATGCGAGAAAAGAAGTTGTTGAAGTAGAATTATCATCTGCATTTGGCTCATCTAACCTTGAATGTATGGGACCAAATTGCCACTCTGGTTGCACGAGTAAACTTCTGTGGCAGGGGCACCAGTGACTTAAGTTCGTAGGAGCAGAAGCCATGAAAAGACTTGTAGAAGCTACATCACGTCGGTGAGAAAGTAGCTAGAGTCGAGCCGGCCAAGTCGATACCTATCACATTACTGATTCTCCTTTGGAGTCTTTCGAGAAGACTGAGATGAAAAGCAGGGGCGCCTGACCATATGTGACAGCAGTAATCCATGCACAGACGGATGGTTGATTTGTATATGTGCAAGATGGATTCAGGCCGAAAAAAACATCCTGGCCGACACAGTGACCCTACTTTCTTAGCAGTGGATTTAGCTATTGACTCAATGTCATGGCTCTATTTGAGATCGGAATAGAGTTTAAAGAGACACAATAGTTTGCCTGTGATAAATGACAGACAGCAGTTTCGTCTTTGACGCATTGAAATTTACAAGCCAATTCTTTTCTCAGTCCACCACTGAAAGAATATTCCCACCCGAGATCAGGTGCGAGGAATTTTTGTCCGCCTAGCCGGATTTCTTACAAAAGCGGGAGTGAAATCTTAGTATTATTTACCATGCATTTAATTGTAAACGAAAAATATCATTTAATATAATTATTACTATAAAGCTCACAAGAAAATAAAATTTCGCTATTATGTAATCCACATGTTATTGATATGCTGCCAATTTTAGTAGTTTCGCTGAGCTCCATTTGTTAATGTTGGCAATTTTAATGTGAAAATGACTTAAAATTCTGAAAAGTATATTTGGCCCAAATTGCGCTATTATAGTTATTATATGTTTGTATTAGGACCTGCTTTTCAACTGCTTGTGAAACAAGTCTACGGATGCCTGCTTCCTCATTACTTGTCCCACGAATCTCACCTTTCTCTTTGTTAATCAACGATAACAGTTACCAAATAGCAAACGCAGTTCGTAAATTTGTAATGCGGTTATATGACGGCACACTGCGTCAGAACTCGAAATGTTAACAGAACCATATATTTAAATGCAATGTAATGTGTTATGACCAGATTTAAACGTCATTTTATTAAGTGTGGGTTGTTTAATTTAATGTAAATTGCCTCCAATATCTGAAGTTTCTTTTTACTGTGTGTATGAGTGAGTATTATTGTATTGTTGACTGTTATCGATGCTAAGCAAAGTTTTGTCAACACAAGATTATATCGTCTTTGACAGTAGACATTTTATGTTAAAGATCCTGTAACCTCTCTGAGGTTGGCTAATGTGGGCGGAAAGCTTAGAACCAACTTAATAAAAAATTATCCAAATGTTGGAGAATTTTTGTCTTTATTTTCACCTGAAATACGATATTTAAAACGGCTCATGATTAAATATAACAGATATTCATTGTCTCTTATATTTAATAGCATATGTTTAGAAAATTATCTGCTCCCTCGATATACTAATTATATATATTTCGTCTTAAAAATATATAACAGTCACAATGATTATCATAAAAATGTTATAATATTCTCCTCAAGCTACCCTGCTTTAACAGAGAGAATTTCAGAGAAAATTAAAAAAAAACACTAGACCAAAGAGACGTGGGCTGAACACCCAGTAGCTTGTTATGGTTTTTATTTTTACGAATCAACGGAAGAGTTACTGAAAAATGTTGGAGAAGTACATTTTTGTTGTCTCAGGTCTCATCTACATCTATAAAGGGATTGTACGCTATTCACTTTCATAAAAGAAAACTCCTTTTACATATCACATCAATGCTCTTTTCTTTGTTTCTAACGTACAGTTTTTATTTCTTATTACCTTGCTATTTCAATGTATCTTCTGATTTCAGTGTCGCATTTTCCGAACTCGTTTAAAATTATTCCAATTAATTAAAAGTTTTATAATTGCTTGATTTTGGTATTGGAAAGTCTTAGTAGGCATGTTTGGAGGCTATTAGGACTAATAGCTATATTTAGTCACTGAAAAATTTCAATATTTATCAGATGAGGTAGTATTTATATTATATATATTATTTGGTCTATTTTCCTCATCTTTGTCATTTGTATGCCGTTTCGGCTGTTGTGCGCTCTGTCCTTCTTCCGGTGCTAGGAATTTCAAACCGAACACTTTACTAACATCACCGGGGTGTATCATTCTTTTTTTTTCTTGCTTAGAGCCTCTAATGGTAGTTATGAGTTATCTCCCTCTAACCTGTATGTTACTTGTTCACTACTTCTGTAGCATGGTATTGAACTCACAACTCTTTGAGTCTAGTCACAGGAACTAACCAACGTTTATATCCACTGACCATGTATCCTTAAAGATATACCCTAGTGATTGTAATAAAACGTTTAGTTTGAAATACCTACCATCTGAAAAAGTACGAAGCGTACAACGGCCGAGACATCGTACAAATAGCAACAAATTTGAGGGCAATAGTTAGAATAATGTAAATAATATAAATCATATTTGTGTTGCGTCAATTCGCTTCTCCATCCGGGAAAAGATTTCCCACCATTCTTTGTCATATAGAGGAACAATATTAGACAACGGTTTTGTATTCTTTTCTTTATTTCCAACAATATCGTACTGTTTCCATAATATATTGTTTAGCTTTTGGAAGACATTGATAATGTATTGTTTAACCATCAATTATTTGTATGTAATTCGCTTCGATTTCTCTGTAATTAAATCACAATGATCTACTTTTGTAGAGAAATTATATAAATAAATCCTGTATTGATATTGTCTTCACTTTTTGTAAATGAATCCGAGGTTATCGGTAATTTACTAGAAAATATTCTATGACGAAATTCCGTACGATGTTGAATAATCTTATAACAATGTGTAATAAAGATTCAAAGAGAAAGTAAACTCAAACAATTCAATCGTTATCCAATTACATCCTATCAGGATAACATTATTCAAGATAGGGATAAGGCTCCAGGCTGCAATACGCCGTTAGCCATGTAATAGGTATTGCTTTCATGCAACTAGTCATCGGATATAAACATGCAAACAAAAGGAAACTTTTCTGCTACGGAGAAAAGGCGACTGACTAAAAGAGAGGTAATAATTTAGCAAACTCAGTTTCGACCAAAGTAAGTATCATTTACAAAGAATCCATTTAAAATGGAATGCAGCTGTTGTTTTAAGAGACTGGTGTATTTAATATTTATCTATATTTTTGAGATGAGTTATTTATATGATTTAGATTGTTCGGACTGATGTCCACATATTTACTGTCATACTGCAAGCTCCTATATTCTTCAGGTGATTGGAATTTTGAACCTAACTATTTATGTCAATCACAGGGATAGAGTTTTCTCATTCCATGAGTCAGGTTATTTCTTGATGTTTCAGTTATATCCATTTAAACAACGCTTTTTGTTTTTGTTCGAAACTGCTGACGCCAGTTATTAAAGTTACAACTTTGGGTCAAGTCAGTGGATCCAACCAACGCTTTTAACCACTGAATCAAAATCGTTGGTTGGATTCAGTTACTTGAATCCAGAGAGTATTATATAAATATATACTCTTTTTTCTCTTTCTATTTTTTTTATATCTTCTATTTCTCTTTTCCCTTCTTTGTCTTCCGTTCAGGTCTTTAATTTCTTTGTTAAACTCATACGAGTGTCATTTAGCTACAGGCATTGATTTTAGCTTAAAGTTACATTCTTTTGTTGTCAGCTGATGCTCATTTCCTCTTCGCCTTTTTCGACAGCATGAAAGTTAACGGAAGTGTCCTCAGTTTTTCGTTACTGGAATAAACATACTTACGTTTAAATTCGGCGATTCGCAAATTTGGTGAATCACAGTTAGTATTTTTGATTTGGGAGTATTTAATCAATCGAATAAATATCTATATGCAAAATGAGATTAATGTGAATGAGTTGGTTAAGATATTCGGTCTCTTCATTTTGCGATAAGCAAATCTGTTGGTGACATGAAAAAGTAGACGTCATGCCTCAAGGTACGGCAATCCGACATAACACTTAATATATATGAGCTGAATATACAATACAGAGAAAAAGAAATAGTGATAGTCTATAGACAGTATGTACGTTTAATGCAGTGGGGTTAAATGGTGAATACTTGATAGACTTAAAGACCTTTATATATTGATGGTCAATCCTTTTATTCGCTTTTCTTTATTGCTGTGTTTAGGATATCCTTTGGGTTTCTTTGTATGTCAGACATCAAAATAGTATAATGTGAGTTAAAATCACGTCCGCCGATAACAATTCCTGGCAGTTACTCCAGCTAACGAAGTACTAATTTATGACATAAAGAGGATCGGAGCTATATATAACGTTTTCATGTGCTGGTGTGTTTTAGAGCGCGAGGATAATATTTTTATTACCTGTGTCTATTCAGCGTATTAATAAACATCGCTCTCTGCTATCTTTTATATTTTCTTTTCCTAAGTAAGCTTTGACAGTTTGACATTTCTCATAGTCCCTGTTGCGTCATTCACTCACTATTGAACTATTTGCGACCTCTTTGTTGCGCATGCTTTCAGTATGTCAGTGCTGGATTCATATTACGGATTAATGTTTGTGGTGAACCGTTGTAAGGCAGTGGATATCGGCTTGGAAAGAGAAATCGGAAAGCCGAGTTCGAATTCCAATTGAATTCTTGCATTCACTTGACAGGTAGAATTCTGTAGCCATGGTTTACAACCAGTTACGACAGGAAGTAATGTCAATCTATTGCGAAAAACAAATATATATATATCATCAAACATTACTATTACATTCGTGATGAGACATTGTTTTTCGATGTAGAATCAAAATATACATTTTTGTAGTAAAATTAAAATTTGTACATCTTCTTAACTATAACATTAAATAAATATTCATAGCTCTATTTCTATATTGAGCACTGTTTTAAATTAATGTTTTGAACGTTGCTAGTATTTTCTTTGTTCTTTATTAACTTGTATATATATATATATATATATATATATATATATATATATATAATGCTCTTATTACGATTGAGCTCTCTGGAGAAGAAAATTTTAAAAACATTTTCCACTTCTGCTATATGCGTGTCTCTTCAGAAATGAATTGAGTTCTTTCGGTGACTGGCGTGTGTACACACTGCTTCTATACAACACGTTAAAATTTCCCTTCTCTGATTCCATGGCTTAGGGAGTAGCGACTCCAACTGACACCAAATCAGTCAAATTTCGATCCCGGCCAGAAGCAAGTGGATGTGTCTAGCCACACTGATGAGCTGTGATACAGCGAAACAGGCTTGTATGTGGATAACTAATATATATATATATATATATATATATATATATATTACTATCAAATACGTTCACCAGATCAACAATGAAATAATACGTTTTTAGAGATATGGTTAATTTTCTATACGAATTTATTTTAAATCGATTTCCAAATGTAAATAACTAAATCAAAGTTAAGTATAAATACTACTACTACTTCTAATAATAATAATAATAATAATAATAATAATAATAATAATATTTAACGAAAAGAGACAGAGTTTAATAACAACCGTATACTGCTGTAACACTTATACATGTTTAACTCTGTAACTTAGCATTCTTTCAAATCGCACTTTTGTCTTAGTGTTGAAAACTACAATTACTGCTAACTCTACTACTACTAATACTACTACTACTACTACTACTAATAATAATAATAATAATAATAATCTTGCTGGATGCGACTATTTTGACTGACAAGTGCTTGGTGAGAAATCGCCCTGATACCAGACATTTAGGAAGTCACGGAGAGCCATGATTATCCACGTCCTGAATGGCATCAACGGACCAGATAATGAAATGTATTTTCAGAGAGATCGACATGAGGGGAGATGTTCTTATCTCTAAGAGAGGTAACAAAAATTGATATGAAATTATTTTTAGAAGGAAACGTCCAATTTTCAACAGAATTGTATCCACGAAAATAGCCAGTGTGTTTTTATCCGAATAGAATTTGAGATTGATTACCCTTTCAAATATAGATATATCAAAATAATTTCTCTGGGGTCTTGCTTTGAAATCGAAAGATCAAGGAATGGCCTGAAACAGATATGTTGCTCGCATATATATATATATATATATATATATATATATATATATATATCAGGTCGACATCTCCAGTCTTGTTATAAGAGCCAATCTTACGGAAAGGACCGAATGACCCAATACGAGATTCAGTTCATATCTAAACGATAAGGCTTGCGAAAAATAGAACATCTCCATTTTTATCTGTCAGTGGCTGCGAATATATCTCTAATTGTAAGCTGTCTATTGTGTACAATTTTCTGGGGGAAGTGGGACTTGTGATTCTGTTACTAATCATTCTCAGCGTCCTAAATCGAAAATATACATCAAACGCATCTTTTGCTAAAATGGTCTACACCAGGAGATGCCATTTCTATATATTACAGAAGTAACTCATATGATAGGAAACAAATTTTCTGCTATCATTTAAAACAATTAGTTTTGGAAGAGAAGCAATTTCGTGTGAGAGCTCTCTTCGATCAAAGACAGATTTCATTCTAATGATAATTCGGCTGTTAGTTTGTCTTGTTCATTAATGATCAGGATTCAAAATTATATATCTGTTGCAATGAGGAAAATTACGTCTATGCGATTACAGTATTCTTTGTGAAGCTGTTAAATTTATAATTCACATATCAGCAAATAAAACATAGAGGAAAATATAATTAAATATTAAAAGCTCATTTGGAAATAAAAAATTAAAATGTTTTTTTCACTCAGCATTGATACAGTTGTAGCTTCGTTTGCTGTCGCATGATTACAGCAGTTGAAGTTGAACGTTTACGTCAATAATCAATTAATTTTTAATTTGCTGAAAAAAGAAGACTCATGTCGAAAAATGAAATTAAGGAACTTAGCTCCATTTCCAGCCAAGTCTAGTGTTTATCCAATTTCGCAAAATCTGTAATGTTCAAATTAGCTTTTTTCATACAGTAAAAATTATAATTTTCACTACATAACTGGGTATGATGATAGACTACATCCGGCAGCAAGGCCTCTGTTAGGAAGGTTTTGAAGATCTTGGAACCACCTGTTAATTGATGTTGCTCAGCTTGAACTGGAGTGGTAGAACCTGTTAGGGTCCCACCTATGGGAAAATAGTTAAAATCTCAACTGGGATCCAAAAAAATTCCAGCAATATTAAAAACTGAAAAAACTATATTGCCAACAAGATGTTTATTTGGAAAAATATATACAAACATTAATTGCTGTTGATTACATGTTCAGGCCTGAACCTGAGTGGCAAAACCTGTTAGGGTCCCACCCATGGGAAAATAGTTAAAATCACAACAGGGATAAAAAAAATTTCTAGCAATATTAAAAACTGAAAAAACTATATTCTTAACAATAGATATTTGGAATAAAATATATACAAATATTAATTGCTGTTGCTTACATGTTCAGCCTGAACGTAAGTGGCAGAACCTGTTAGGGTCCCACCCATGGGAAAATAGTTAAAATCACAACTGGGATCGAAAAATGTTCAGCAATAAATATAGTTTTTGTAAATGAAAAAAAGTACATTACCAAGAATCGATTTTGGAAAAAAAATAATGACATTACATTTTGGGGAAAATAGTTACCAGCAAATAATTTTAATGAAATAAATTGCTAATGTTCGGTATGAAATGATTCATAAGGAGATAAAATGCCGCTAATCGAACAGACAAACAAAAGTCTTTCACTAGAACTCTAAGAGATAGTGCTGCTATTTTAGAGAATATTTTGCTTAAAAAACTGTTTCAGGAAAACAGCTTTCTAATGGTCGTGTTAATAATTACCGAGATTCCATTAATAATGTTTTACCTATATAGCGCGGAATGTTAACAATCTGATCTAAGCAGTCTTTTAAGTATTAATTCTTATTATTGTTATTCAAATTTTGGATAAGAAAGAAGAGGAATAAGAAAATCATCATCTTCAACCAAATAATCGAAGAAACAATAAAAAAAAACTTTCAAAACAAATGACCATTATAAGGATTTGGAACGAAATCCATAGCCTGAAGCATCTTCAAAATTCACAATATTAAATTAGTTAATATTATACACTTGAAAAAGCTCACCGTGCCAATTTAATAAGAAATTTAATACTGGATTAAAAATGGTGCGATTTGTAAATTGTCGCGAAATTATATTTTTAATTTTTCGATTACACATTGTTTGTTTGTGATTTTCTTGACTTCACTGCATAGTAGGGTCAATTAGGCATTGTTTGTGAGAAAAAAAAGCACCAAATCAACCATCCGTCCATACGTAAAACACTGCTGTCATATCTGGTCAGGCGCCCCTGCTGTTCATCTCAGTGTCCTAAACAGATCTGTTATGTAATATGTCCCGTTTTGGCGGCTCGACTCCAGACCACTTTCTCACCGCGTGGGAGATAGCTTCCCTATGTCTATATTTTCATGGCTTCTGCTGCGACGAACTTAAGTCACTGATGCCCCGTCACAAGAATTTACTCGTGCAACCAGATTGGCAGCAATGTTCCACCCATTTGCAGTTAGATCAACTAAATGCAGCCGACAATTCTAATCCACCAGCTTCTTTTATCGCATTTCCTGCCTGTAGAACTCCTTTCCATATCCTTGTTATCCTGACGGTTACAACCTTTATGAATTTAAATGCAATGTCATTACACATCTCCTATCCACTTGACTCAAGTGCTTTCTCCATCAACCCTGTATATCTTGTTCTTTTCCTTTATCTCTACCTTCGTAACTGTCTTCACATTTGTGTTCCCATCGTTCTCTTGCCCTTTCTCTGACATCCTCTGTAAATTGTTCGTTTTTCTATTCACTCTCCTCTTATCTAAACTTTTACTCTTATGTAGCCCCCTGCGCATCAAGTACGGTACCGCCTTGCTTGGGGTAAAACGATTTAAAAAAACATAAGAGAATGCAGCCAGAAATTTGGAAACGGAATCTAGTACTTACAGACATTCGCGCAGGAAGCACCAAGACAAATATCAAGTACATTGAGGAAGGAAACCACTAACCTGAGTCAAGATGATCGCTGCAGGAAGTTTCTGTTCTGGCAACAAGATTCTTCATCTTGACACACAACCAGTAGGACCGAGCCACGGCCGTCAGACAATTTCTGCGAGGACATCACAACTTACATCTGGTCTTATAACTCCCAGACTACAACCAATTTGATAATTATGTGTAGGACAGAGCTGAGCGAGAGACTTACAAAATTCCTTGTGATACCAAAGATAAACTACAGGCAAAAATTATGGCAGCATTCACCAACTTAAACAAAGAGAATGTCCAGAAAGTTACCCTTGGGAAAATTATTAATTTGTCCCTCCCCTCCAGTTATGGGTTAAATAACAGGGTAGGACTTGGGGACCCTGCCCTTAAAAACAAATCCCAATGAATCTTGATACTCGAAAAGAAATAGTATTACTAGAAACACAAAACTTATATAAAAAAAAAACAACAATAAATTGTTGAAAGTAAAAAGGTATTACCACCAATAAATAAAGATGAGTTAGCAATAAATGACACGCCGAGGTTGATATGCCATAAAATAAACCAACCAACCCTCCTCCAGGAAGAGTCAGAGCTCGTTCTCAGATAATTTTTAGGACTTCGCCTGTAAAAACGTCTTACTCCTAATTTCCTTGGTTTTAATCCCATCCATTACTACGTGTGTGTGGCGGTTGAGAAAGACACCAACACCACTGCTTGTAACATCAACTGCAAACTGATCGATATAATTAAGGAAACATTTAAGTTACAATACCTATGGACATTGTGAACGTCGCATGTGCCAGATTGTCGAGGTTGTGGTAGATGGTCATGGTGGCTTTTGGGGTGAATCATTATTGTATTATATTAACATGAATTCAAATATGTTTCTAATAAATTGATTTTTAGCTTATATATTCACTTTGTTTTCCTTTGTAAATGTGTCAAATTTAGCCTGATCTCCAAACACACTCACGCACCTACATATCCGGGGATATTATAATCAAGCAGTTACAGAAAATGAAATACATTGGAGGTATTCTAACAGTAGACTGAAAGTGCAACACTGAGATCCGAAGTTGAATTGGCATGGCCAAGGATGCATTCCAGAAGCTGAATAAAGTATTGAGAGACAGGTACATTTCGCTGGAAACAAACGAGTACTTGATTTTTACATATTGTCTGTTCTTCAATATGGCAGTAAATATTGGACAATCTCTTCAAAGATGAAAGAAAAACTTGAAGCCTCCGAAATGATACCGAGGATAACATGGACCAAACATGTGAGCAAAGATGAGGTTGGAAAGGAATGGGTAACTAATATATATCTTCCGGAAAAGACAGCTGAAGGTTCTGGGATTTGTAGTTAGGAAGAAGGACTTGAAGAATCTAATCCTCATAGGTCAAATAGAGGGAAAGAGAGACGGGGAAAGCAGCTCGTAATATACTTGATGAGGCTAAGTAAATTGATAGCAGATCAGGGTTTGAGAAGAGCAACAAGGAATAGAATTTTAAGAGCTACTACGTATGAGGAAATGTGGAAGGCCATGGACATCTGCCTCCCGAAGAAAAATGGTAGATAAGAAAATTTATTTTGTTTTCCTTTAAAAAATGTGTCAGCTTAATCCGAACACACGAGACATGCCCTCACGAGCACACACACACACACACACACACACACACACACACACACACACACACACACACACATATATATATATATATATATATATATATATATATATATATATAAGACTGCTGAAATTATCACGGTTTTTCCGTTTAAATTTTTTAATGAATCTTGAATTTTGAACTTTTAAAATAATGATATTATATGCTAATGGCGGATTCTATGACACTTAAATATTCGGAGAAATTTCCCGATCACGTTGTTAAATATTTTAGCACAACATTAAAAAAACATTGCAATAACAATCATAAATATCAATGCTGATAATTATTTTAAGATGTGTGTACAAATGAAAAGATTTTAAATTGACAATCTTTTTACATTTCATTAAAATAGACATTAAATACTTCTACCTTACCGTATTCGTTATTTTCTTTTTTTCTTTCTTACTTCTTACTTTTCTACGCGATCAAAACTGAATAGCCTATTATTTATGAATACTGTCAGGAGACGTTAAACACATCTGACTTCCTTTATTTCAGGACATATTCCCGTGTTACGAATGTTTGTATTAATAATAATTTAAAATTAATTCAGCAGACGATGTTATTTTATTTATAGTAGATTGACTTTGGCTCTAATCTTACACGGATTCAGTCGTTCAAAAATGTGCGTCTAAAAGATGGAGCTTTTATCGCTGTCAAAATCGTTCGTTGGCCTTTAGATCGGGATCAAAATAGAGCATCGGTTCTTGTCAAATCATACATTTTTTTCGTTTTTCATTATAACGAAGAAATATCATATACCTTATTTCCATGCAATGAGAAATTGTTCATTATTTGTGTGATATTAACAACGCTTAACGGACGTGCAAACTAGAGAATGGTAAGACAAGCACAATCATAATAGGCGTATGCGAATATGAGTTGTTTATCTGTGCAGATATATGCGTGTGTATATGTAATGTATTGTGTATGTGTGATGTATATATATGTGTATATGTTTATGTGTGCGTGTGGATACAATGCTTGGAAGAATATCAATAAATTTAACCTTTACAAAAGTTGTGTTCGATTTAGGGCGTATTTACAATACCAAATTTTGAAGGAATAACCAGAATAAAAACGGAAATTTATAATAACGCATAGTAAGTATATTGATATTCGACTATATTCTTTCTCTGTTGCCTCCTCTCTCCCTCTCCCTCCCTCCCCCCTCTCTCTCTCTTTCAAGTACACAGAGACACACACTAATATATATATATATACACTAGCAGTATAGCCCGGCGTTACTCGGGTGTAATGAAAGCTTTAAAACTAATCTATGGTCCTGGAGCTCAGACTCTTTGGAAGTTGGAACGAAAGACTAAAAAGCAATAGTTGTTTCCAGTTAAACCGAATTCGCAGACTGAAAAAAAAATTAATGCATGTAAGTCAAATTTTGATTTCCTGGTATCAATATCAAATCAGTTGTTTTGTCGTAAACTAAAGATTGAAGGGTAATTAAGTCCTCTGAGTAAATGGCATCATATTTGAGATTAAGAACTGAAATTATACCTACTTAGAGCCAAACCCCAAGCAAAAACTAAAATAAAAGGGCTGAAAAAATACAGACATACAGGCAGATAAACAGACACACACGCAAACGTCTTGCCTTTTATATATATTATCGATTTCCTGCACTATTGTAAGAACTGCAACCTTGAAACTTCTGAATATCGTTCCCTATATGAGTGTATCAAATTTGATTAAAATCGAACCACTCCTCTTTAATCCGATTTTTTTTATTATGATTTTTGATTTTTATTGAGGGTATCTCGACACAAAACCGAGCTAAGAACACTCGCAGACGCTTATATTACAAGTGTTTAAATTTTCAAGAAAATCGGTTCAGCCGTTTCTAATTCTGGAACCTTGTTCTACTAAAAGAAGTGGTTGAGGAATATTGGATTTTATAGGGTTAAGCTAGTGGAATCATAGTAGTAATTTCTTCTATGGTAGTTGCACGTATGTGGCTTGACCATTCGGTTAGTAGTGGTAGGTAGGGGGAACGTAACTGCTTGGCCAAATTAAAAATAAACAAATTTATTGTAACTAATTAGAACACAAGATAAATATTTATTGCAATTTATATTTATTTCTATGACGACACATATTAATGATTTCTCTACACTTATTCAGAAGTGCATATATATCAGGTCGGTTTGTAAGAGGGGCATTTTAAATCATTGTAATTTATTTTAAACATTTTGTTATTACTTAGACATATCACCATGATTAACATTTAACCTTTTCTTTCAGATTGTTAAAGCATCATATTTTTCTGCAATATTCTTACCCATGTTCTCCAGAGAACCTACGACAACGCAATGTTTCTTGTTGCGAATCTTTGCTTTCACGACACCTTCAGACACCATTTTTGGATTGGCTTGTCACAGGGAATGGGAAGCGCCATCTTGCCCCAGCCTACATATTCTCCTAACCTAGCTCCCTCGGATTATCACTTATTTCGAGAACTACAAAACCATTTAGATGGCATTAGGTTAACATCACGAGAGAAGATTGAACATGAGCTAGATTCATATTTCACATCAGAAACTAAAGAATTTTACAAGCGAGGCATTTATAAGATGGAATCAAGTTAGAGAGAGCAAAGGTTGTTATTGTTATCAATAAAGATTTTCAAAAACACAGTTTTTCATTTTCATGATGAAATTTTAAATCTGCAAAAACCTTGGCACCGACCTGTTATATATATATATATATATATATATATATATATATATATATATGTGTGTGTGTGTGTGTGTGTGTGTGTGTGTGTGTGTGTGTGTTTATGTGTGTTTATGTTTGTATGTATGTGTATCATTCATAACAATTTCATTAAACGCAGGTGAAATCGTATTGCTTTCTTTTCTTAGTCTCGGTTATACATTTATTCAATATCAAGGATGGTATTATTTTTATTGTTAATCGAATGTATGTGTTGTTTTATTTATTAATATAAGGTTATAATAGTTTGTTAGATTTTTCAGACACGCTCAACATCTTGTAACCCACTATATAGTTGACTTTATTACATGTTGCTTTTTATTGTATGCATATATAAGTGTGTGTGTGTGTGTGTGTGTGTGTGTGTGTGTGTGTGTGTGTGTGTGTGTGTGTGTGTGTGTGTGTGGCTAGATACTTCGGGAACATTGTTTAGCTATTTCACCCCAAGCAAGGCAGTTTTAATGCCACTGGTGCACAGGCGTTTACACAGGGGAAAGTGTTGCGAAAGAGGTGTAGGTTATAGGGGGTGTCAAGAGGAGTGTAATAGAAGCATGAGAATACCGGTGTGATGGGGTTTGCTTGGATAAAGAAAAGAGCTTGAGAGAAAGGATGCGAATTAGTAAGATAGGAAATGACTATTGACTTTAAACATTTAAATTCCGCGATATTAAAGCTGTTGGCGAAGCATATATACGGAAGGGAATTCCACAGGGGATTTCGAGAAATAAAGTTGTTAGTGCAGAAATTGCGGTCACATTTTATCGGTTTCACTGTAAAGGGGTAGGACCTAGTTGCTAGTCTAGTAGCTCATGTAAATTCATACATAGGGACACTAGTGAGCTAAGTTCATTGGAGCAGAAGACGTGAAAGTATTTGTAGAAGAGGCACAGGGAAGTCACGTCATTCCGGTAAAAGAGCGACTGAAGCTCAGATGCCAAGTCGGTATCAGTCATATTACAGATTCTCCGTTGGATTTTGTCAAGAACCAAGAGATGAATAGCAGGGGAAGCAGACAATATATGGCAGCATTATTCAATACACGAACGGATGGTAGGTTTATATATATGCAAGATGGATTCAGCAGAAGGGAAAAACAGCCCAGAGAAACAAAATTGTTTCATATTGTATAGAAACAAAACAAATATATTTTGATTTTTAATCCACAAGCGCTGCACACTACACTCATTCCAACTGGGAAAATGTCATGCAGTTGTCGTGTTCTTCTTATTACAGGGCAATAGCGGCTGTTGTTTATTAATTTTATAACCGTGGCGTAACGCCAAAACAAAGTAATTAAATAAGCATAACAATTCACTGCTAGGGTGTAAAACAGTAAATCGTATCGATCAAAATTTCATGTGTAGACGAGGACAAACTCATCAGCATAGCGAACACACAGACACTGGGCGATACTGCTGAAATACATTGGTTGAATACCTGATTATATAGCTGTGTACGAGAAAGACAGTTGTAGGTGTTCCGAAGAGGGTGTAGATGTGTACCTGAAGTTTTTCTATATATACTGAATCGAGGAAATAATATCTGCAAGTGTTAAAATAAATTTGGGAGATGTGTCATGGATGTTTTAAAAAACGAATTTGCGTAGCCCATATGGGTAAAATCACTTTTTAAGGCGAATCTCTCTCTCATCAATATAAACTACACCTCAATCTAACAGTCTTCCTCGAGAAAGCTCCGTATTTGGACTGGGTGAACACTACTCTCTCTCTCTCTCTATCTCTCTCTCTCTCTGTATATATATATATATATATATATATATATATATATATATATATATATATATTTATTATTGTTATTATTATTAGTATTATTTGCTTTTTGTATGTTGTATGAATTGTCCATAATGGTATTTGTGTCGCTACACCTGTTTCGAGTCTACAGTTAACTCTTCAGGAAAATAAATTTGTGACTTTACATATTTAGATCAGTTTGTTTTTCTGATTATCAAAATATCATGTATATATTGAGATAAGTGATGAGCAGGTCCGAAAATTCATATGCGTACGTGCTTAAATTTTTTTGTGGTGGTGTTTTTGATTTCACATTCGCACTTTCTTTGGTCAGAAAAAATGTTTTACACTGACTTGGGAAATTTGCTTTCGTCATTAGCTTTGATAGTTGTTTTCAGCGATTTTGGTTCATTTACTGAAAACGACCAACAAGGATGACTTAGTGAATGTTTTGTTGATCCTTTTCTACCATTCTCGCAATTTTCTGTTTCTGTTTCTTAGGCGTTAAAGAATCTAAAGATTATCTATAGTTTCTTTTGTTCCGAGCGATTTCCGCTATTGCTGTAGTTATTCTCAGTTGTGTAGTATTTGGTATATATATATATATATATATATATATTCTCAGTGTGCTTTACTATATAGTAGTTTTTACTGGAACGAATCTTGTGGAAGAGTTACTATTTTCAGCAGTTACGTGCCATGCCCAGTTAAATAGACGTGAGGGTCACATCATTAAACAAAATACTTAAAACACCATCTACGCGACTAAACAGTGTCAGATGGTTACTAATTATTGACAAGTCTGGCTTTCAGTGGCAAAACATTGAAACTCTACATTAGATGATTCATATCCACACTATTCTTTAAAATGTTATAACCTCCCACTCAACTTAATTCATCTCATTGGCTGACCTCTTTATTCATGTTTTATTTATTTTTTATTTCTATTTATTTTGTATATTTGTAAAAATCAACTCATCAATATACATTACAAAACAAATTAAGCGCATTTTACTTCCTGATGATGGAGCTTTAACACCGAAACTTTATAACTATTTATTTGCAGCATGCTATTATTATAATAATGATAATTACTATATATATATATATATATATATATATATATATATAGAGAGAGAGAGAGAGAGAGAGAGAGAGGGGAGGAGAAAAAGAGAGGGAGAAAGACCAAAAAAAGGTAACTTTAGATATGCTGCATGATATTAAAAATTAACTAAATTATTAAAAAAATTAACTATATATTTTGAACTATATATTTTAATATATGAATGAATTTAAAAACATTAATTCTTTTTTCCTAAAAATATTTTCCCAGGAAGCCGCAATTATAGGAAATATTCAAAGCGAGTTGATCCTACTCTTTAAGAAAATACACCCAATATGGGGATAGAAAAAAGGTAAGAATTTTGCCAAAATTTTTTTAGTTGGAACACCGCATGTAGCTTGTGTACTTTTGTTGTTTTAAGTTACTAAAATTTATGCTTTCTATTTCTTTCAAACAACTGCAACAAAAATTCCTACAAATAAAAAACTGTACCAATTTGTTTTTTGTTTTTTTCTTTTGTTGTTTCTTTCAGGAGCACCTAATATATAGGACTTTAAGCACCTGATCTGGCTTGTTGTCCTATCAGTCAGTTAAGTGCCATACGTGATACACGCTTGGGCGATCATGTCTCTTTCGAGACATGACTGACTGGGCAGAAGATTATCCCGCAGTAGGTTGCTATTGCTTTCTGTGGTAGACTGGTTGCTGACCAAGGCTATAGAACCCAATCTGTCCTGCTATTTAACCCATAACTGGAAGGAAGAGACGGATTAATACCTTTTCCCAAGGGTTTTTGCGCGTAAGTGAATAAAATGGATTTAGCTAGAATTCGAACTCGGCTCCCCGGTTTCTCGTTCCGAGCCGATATCCACTGTACCACAATCCCAAAAATATTAGAGAGCGACTGGCACTCTGGTTTTCTGCACAAGCTACAGGGCTATGGTATAACTAGACCCTTTTTTATTTAATTTAGTTGATTCTTAAAAAAATCTCGTATGGAACGGGCATGCTTACAAATCCTATAATACAGACTTTAAGGCTCTATCCTATTTCTTACACATTTTTCAGATCTTGATCAAAGATCTATCTGATGTAATCAGATCCCTAGTAAGCACCTACGCTGACAACACCAACATTTACTCCAGTCTCGATAAGAGGCTGACAAAGTAAACATCGGTGCTGATCTTGAAAAATGGACTGGGTGTAAGAAATGTCTCGTAAATTCTTAATGCTAGCAAAACGAAGCTGCTATAATTTATCCACCATAGATAATCTGTACTACCCACCATCAGCATTTATCAAGCTCGTCTCTGGGAAGGCAATGCACTTCGCCTCTTCTTCTTAATTCTCTCAGCCCACCTCAAGTGGAATGACTACATTGAATCAGTAGCTAAAACTGATCGGTTCCATTGTGACAGGCCAGGAAGTTTTACTTGTCTGAAACCATACAAATCTACCATCCACTCGTGGATTGAATATTGGTATCATATATGGTCGGACATCTCAGCAATTCATCTCATGGTTCTCGTCAAAATCCAAAGGAGAATCTGTAATGTAATCGATCCCGACCTGCTAGCCTATCTCCAGTCTTACGGACGTAATGTGGCCTCTGCTCCGATGAGTATAGCTTCCAGGTTCCCTTTCAGCATGAATTTAATCTAGCTACTAGACTAGCAACTAGGTCCCACCCTTTTAAAGTGAAACCACTCAAATGTAACTGCAGCTTCTACTCTAACTGACTGTTGCTCTTGATACACTTATACAAATAATATCTGGAAAAATTACAAGAATTTTAGCTAACATTAGTTATTACTAATAGGAAATCAACAAACATAACATTAGACATACTCTTGGTAGTTTCATCAAATTTTAAAAATTATATTATTATGGTACTAAGTGTTTCTACTATATTGTCTCTCAGAAATGCCTATCACTTAATAGTAAGACATTAACGATTTCCATTTGGTGAGAAATATTTCTAGTAGGTATATATGAGCTATATTTCGATCGCATCCTGTACAGTATACACAAATATATATATATATATATATATATATATATATATATATATATATATATTAATCCAAGGATGATATCACATAGGTAAATCCCAAAACCCGATCCCAATTATTATTATTTTCATTAATATCACAATTGATCAAAGTGGAGGGCTCAATGCAAATATTACATTCTATTTACAGAGCCAAATATAAAAAAATAAAACAAAAATTTCGATATTTCAATCCGTTCAATAGACATTTCTACGAGAAAATCATTGCTTCTTTAGCAACGGCGAAACAAAAACTTTATTTACTCAATTTCAAATGTGTTACAATATTTTATAACGGTAAAAATTTAAAACATATTCCATACACAGGATAATAAAATGGGGTGGGATTAACAATTTTTGAGTTTAAGGAAGTGAAAGGGCTAAGAAAGACATATACCTATGTGTCATATTAGAAGACTTACCCCTGCTCATACAAAAATCAAGAGTTTAAAAGTTAAAATTTAGCCATGTCAGAGGGATAGAAGTAGTAGATTTTTTCCAACATTCATGTCAACAGTTTTCTTTTGTTTCTATTGCGAAAAATTTTTAATAACTAACTTCCCAGTGAACCACCCCTTTCCCTCTTTTTTTCTTTTTTCCTTTTTTTCCTTTTTCTTTTTTTCCACCTACAACTTGATAATGAAGACGGACATGATACTATTGCAAACACTGAGCACTATTCTAACTCATATAAGCGATACACAAACCTATGCTGCATACTTTTGAACCACGTTATACATATATATATATATATGAGACTGTCTGTATTTGTGTAAGTACGGAGGTCGAAACCTAACGGCGATAATCTTTTTTATAATTCAATGCAATTTTCAGGCTGTTTAGTTTCTTGAATTATATATCTTATGTAATTTTTCAAATCAACACTTTTTTGTTTTGGACTGTAAACTTTGTCTTTGAGTATTCCCCAGAATAAGAAATCCATTAAAGTCAAGTCAGGTGTACATGAGGGCTAATCAATTTGACCTTTTCAACCAATTCACTTCTTAGGAAGATTCATCAGTATACTCACGGAATGTTCTTGATAATATGGCGGGCCATGATATTATTGCAAACAATCAACACTATTGTAATTTTTATAAGCGATACACAAACCTATTATGCCTATTTTTGAATAATATTCCGTATCCAAAAAAACACTATTCTTAAAAAAGTGCTCAGTAAAAAATAGACCAAATATTATTTATTCAGAAATTATAACATGTATATGTTATAATATCATTAAACAGTAGCGACACTTCTTGATTTGAGAACTCACAATAATGGTCGAAACAAAATAGCTACTTTTTTACTGATATCATAGCATACTCATGTTATAATTTCTCAATATATATATATATATATATATATATATATATATATATATATATAGTGTATGGAGGCAGCATATACTTTTCTAGACATATACTGTTAAATATAACAGACAATGAATGTCTTTTCTATTTAATGATAAGCCGTTCTAAACTTCATCTTTTGGATTAAATTACAGATGAAAATAGAGACAAAAT
Source organism: Ascarosepion bandense (assembly GCA_037127315.1). Taxonomy (NCBI): domain Eukaryota; kingdom Metazoa; phylum Mollusca; class Cephalopoda; order Sepiida; family Sepiidae; genus Ascarosepion; species Ascarosepion bandense. The sequence continues at coordinate 97,892 of JBBBDQ010002022.1, forward strand.
TGTTCAACATTTGGATATATGCTGGTTTTAAGTTTTGGCTCGCATGAGCCATCTTCAGCGAGGTTACAGGTACTGATAGATAGATAGATAGATAGATAGATAGATAGATAGATAAATAGATAGATAGATAGATAGATAGATATTACTATTATACAAAGGTTGTGTAGGTATGTATTCAAGAAAGAATAGCTGAAATCTCATCGTAGGCGTAAATATAATCACTAGCTAACTTATAATTGATAACATATTCTCAAACTACATATATCCATGGCTCAATAAAAAATAAACAATATCAGATTGATTTCATTGAATATAATTTGATATCACCATTCTCGCGAAAAACGCATTTTATTTATTTCTTTTATTTCGTAGTTTTTAGGAACATATATATCTAAATATAATTAGGGTAATTATAAAGCCTAGTTTATTAGCGTGCAGGGATGTTATAATATAGAAATAAATCAATAAGTTTTACAGATGATTTTCGTAAAACCGACTGCACAAATAATATGTCAAATATATCTTCCTGGTGAGCCGTTGAATTCAATACAGTGTCTCTTACCAGCGTGTCATGTTTCCTTCCACGACGTTGTTGCTTATGGATCTTCACATTTTCTTTTCCTAATTCAAAATTTATCATACCTGCGAATCTTACTGTGAAAACTTAATGAAGTTTTCTTGTAATACATTATTCACGTTTTCTTCTTTATTTATTTTTTTAATAAACCTTCTACTGAACCAGTTGATAACCAAGGCTTTAAAGATCAGTGTGCATACTGTATGGGCTTAAGCAAATTTATGTCAGATCAGGCATTGGGAGTAATAACAGGACAACGTTTTTACAGTATTTACATTATTCGGACTATTGTTCTTATATTTGTTGCAATTTGTACAACGTTTCGGTCGGTGCGCGCTCTTTAAGGACACATGGTCCAATGTATATAGACGTTGGTTACATCCTGTAACTTGACCCAAAGAGTTGTGAGTTCAGTACCAGGCTACAGCAGTGGTGAACAAGCAACTTGCAGGGTTAGATTGAAATAACTCATGACTTAAGAATCGAGAATTTACGCAAAGAAAGAGGATGATATACCCTAGTGATTGTAATAAAGTGTTTGGTTCGAAATTCCTAGCACCCGAAGAAGGCCGAAGTGTACAACGGTCGAAACCTCGTACAAATGGCAACAAAAATGAGAACAATAATCCGAATAATGTTAAATACTACCTCATCTCAGAAATAAAGACAATGACAAAATGGATTATGAGCTACGAGGAGCAGCAATGTGTGGAGGGCCATGATCGCCTATGTCCTGAAGAGACGCAGGACATAAAAGAATGAAATAATAAATAATAAATGGCGCGGGCTCTTCGGCGCGACGCTCTTATCCGCTCGGCCGGCACCGGACGCACTCCCCCCACCCCCGGTCCGTCGTCGTGACCCGTTCCTGGCGTGCAGGTCGACGCGCGGTGTCCGTAGGCGGAAGACGCACACTAAACTCTCCGTCGATCGACGTCGGGGTGGCATCTTCTGTCGGGCCCGCGAACGTACTGCCCCCTTCTGCCGGGGACGGAGGAAAATGCGATCCGTTATACGTGGCGAGCCGGCTTCTTCCCGTCGGGCCGTCTGCGCGGGGGCCCGTTTTCTCGAGTCCCTTTCGGCGCCCCACCGTCTCGGGCGTGCGCAGAAAGTCTTGTTGCCTGCGGGAGTCCTTCGGAAGCCGGCGCGGCCGCGTCGGGCCCCGTACCGGCGCGCGACGCCGTCTCGTCGCGTCGTTTTCTCTCACGAAAGTTCCCCCGCGCGCGGGAGGGCACTGCCGGCGCGGTTTTCTCTTGCAGACGTTAAAATTAAAAAATAAGCTTTATTTAACAATGGATTGAAATTCATTATTCGATATTTATAGAAACTATCATATTTACTATTGCGACATGGATAAATAATGGGCCCTTAGGTTAATTGCCGAATCAAGAACCAGTCCCGTACTGAGGGTTTTTGATGAAAATAAAAAACAAATTAGGAGAAAGAATATGCAAAAAGATATGGAAGAATTGGTGGGAATTGAAAATCATGTAAAGAAGAAACGAGATATGTTTTAACGCGAAATGAGTTTTGTGCCCAAACGAATATAGAAAAGAAAAAAATAAAGTTGAGACATAGAAATTCTACGTACGTTTTTTATAAAATGATTTTGATAAAGCTGTCTAGTAAAAAATCTTAGACAGACAAATAGAGATATTCATATTTATTTCATTTCGACCAGCAATTACTGATTATGATGTTTTAAAGCACAACATGGAAAACACAACCGACAACACTCAAACTATTTCTGAATTGCCAGATAGTATACTTAAAACTTTAGATGGAAAATTTTAGTTAGTACTTGTAACTCAGTAGACGCGTTTTTTTTATTTATTTGACATTCTATCTATTTATTTACGCTCTCTGGCAAGTTGACAGATGTAAATATGTTACTTTAGTTACAAAATTCGCATTGTTTACATTTGGATATAAAACTTTACATATGGGAAATATTTCGGGAGATCAATGACGAGAGAAGTTTCGCTTAAAGTCACGAATTAGTCTTTGACTTACAAACCCGGATCTCTGCGAATAAGTTGGTCAGACCGTAGCGGATTTAATGTCGGGTCTCTCTACACAAACATTTGTAGGTTCGAAACCTGTCAGAGAAGTTAATTATATTTTTAATGAGATGAAGTAGGGACTCAAATCAAAAGAAATGTGCTTCTACGGTAGGATACTGAGGATGACACGGACCGAATATATGACAAACAACAAGGCTTTGGAGAGGATGGAAACGAAAAGAAAACATACTTAATATCAGGAAGAGACAGCTGAAATTCCTGGAACACGTAAAGAAGACAGAGGCCTTGGAGAATCTAACACAGGACGGCTAGAAGGAAAGATGCAGAGGTGAAACCAAGCGAGACATAATGGCTTGAGGAAGTGGATAGCAGATCATGGTTTGGGATAGATACCAAGAGAAAAATGTTACGAACTACAAGTTTTGTGCTTCTATTGAAGGACCTTGAAGGTACCATGGACCGAACGTGTGAGAAACAACAAGATTTGGTAAAGAATGCAAGCGAAAAAGAAGCTTATACTTAACATCTGTTAGACAAAGCTCAAATTTCTGGCACAAGGCATGAAGAATGTGATCTTAGAAAATCTAACACAGGACAGCTAGAAGTAAGAAGGGATAGATGAAAGCAACGCGGGACAGCTTGAGCAAATGGATAGCGGAACAGCCGGCGACTGTTAGCAACACCGGTGTAAAGAGGACAGTTTTTCCCAAAATCTGTATCTCGCCCGGAAAGGAACGACAGGAGTAACAGGTGTCTCTGGATGGTTACGCTGCGACTGTGCGAAACAAAGAAAGAATTACCTTGAGGACATGGAATGTCAGGACATTAAACAACTGCGGACAACTAGAGTATGTCAAGCAGGAAATGAACAGATTGAAAATCAATATTCTAGGAATATGCGAAACAAGATGGCCAAATAATGGAGACATCAGCAGCGACAACCATAGGATAATATACGCAAAAAACAAAAATAATGAAAAAGAAGTCGGCTTAATACTGAACAAAGAAATGAAGATATGTTTTACGATACTGACAGTCCTTTGAAAGAGTTCTCCTGGTCAAACTGACAGGGAGACCGTTCAACATATCAATTGGAGTCAGCTATGCACCAACAACACAAAGCAGCCAGGAAGAAATAGAATCTTTTTATTCCACTCAAGACAGTGCCAAAGCTCAGTGTAAAATCCAAGAAATCAGATTCATCATGGGAGATTTGAATGACAAAGTAGGAAAAGAGAGGAAAGTTATTAAAACTAGCAACCTTGGTTTAGGAATCCGCAACGAACGAGGAGAAAAATGTCTCCAAATTGTGCATAGCGAATGATCAGGTAATAAATATCACCAGGTTTCAAGAACACCTACGACGTCTATGGACATGAAGAACCCCAGGATGTGACACAAAAAAACCCAGATAGACTATACAACCATAAACCGCAGATTCAGAAATGCAGTGGTTCAAACATAGCCTATCCAGGCGCTGACTGCAGAAGAAACCACGTCCCAGTCATCTGCAAACTTCGGAGGTTGAATAAGCCTAGAGCAGCACCAAAACTGAAATATAACACACTCGTGAATGACCTCAACCTTACAGAAAGAATACACTAACAGCGTAAAATTCAAATACGAAGAACAAATTGGAAAAGGACACTCGAAATGAGACTTGCTAAAGGAAGTAATAGTGACATCAGCAAACAATATTGCCCCAAAAGAAATTTGGCGCAGAAAAAAAACGAGTGGATGACTGAAGTGATTCTGAACATGATGCAAAAGAGGCAGAAAATGATATCATGACATGTCATGGAGTATAGGGAACTACACAAGGAAATAAGAAAAAATGAAGACAGGCTAAAGAGGAATGGCTCAATGTGCAGAAGTAGAGAGTTTGAACAGGAATAATAAAGTAGACATGCATAAATAAATAAAATAGCTGACTGGACAAAAAACCTGCTCTTCAACAGGATGTATAAAATCCAAGGATGGAACAATGATATTGGAGGAAGAGGAAATACTGCAACGATGGGAAGAATATATAAAAGATCTTTTCCACGACAAGAGAGAGCAACCGATAATACGCAAAGATGAGGATAGACCGGAAATATTAGTGTGAAGTGAAATCTGCAATAGCCAAACTGAAAAGAAATAAACCAGCTGGACCAGATGACACAGTCATAAAGCTGCTGATAACCCTGGAAGAATTTGGTATAAAGAAAACTACAGGAATAATAAGTGAAATTTATAATTATGGTGTAATACAAGATGGCCTCATCAAGTCGATCTTCATAGCACTGTCTAATATGCTAAGAGCAAACGAGTACGAACTTCACAGAACCATCAGTTTAATGAGCCATATAAGAAAAGTGATCATCCGAATCCTGATGAATAGAGCGAGAAGCAGAATCAGGTCAGGGATAGGACAAGAACAGTGTGGTTTCGTCAAAGGCACTTGGAACAAGGAATGCCATATTTATGATTACGATGCCCTCTGAAAGAGCAATACAAATGAAGAAGGATTATACCTGTGCTTCATTGATTATGCGAAGACGTTTGATAAAATAGGCCCGAAAGAATTGATGGAGATGCTCAGCAGCCTCGAGATATTTGGAAAAGACTTAAGAGTAATCAAGAATATTTACTGGCAGCAAACCGCTTGTATACGGACAGGTAATGAATTCAGCAGAGATACAAAGATAGAAAGTGGGGTAAGACAAGGATGTGTATTTTCACCGGATCTGTTCAACTTGTACAGCGAGAATATTTTGAGGATCCTAGAAGTTATGCCTGGATTTGTCATCGGGCGCCACAATTTAAACAACCTAAGGTACGCAGATGATACAGTGCTGATAGCAGACATAGAAAGGAAACTACACGACCTCCTACAGAAGGTAGCTGAAGAGAGTGATAAGTAAGGACAACAAATTAACTGCAATAAAACCGAATGCATGGTCACCAGTAAAAAGGGCAGCCCAATATGCCAAATACAAGTCGGGGATACTTGAATCAAGCATGTACAACAATTTAAATACCTGGGAAGTGTTATAACAGAAGACGAAAAGTGCGACACAGAGATTCCGAAGGCAAATTGGCATGGCGATGGAAGCATTCCAGGAGTTGAGTAAAGTATTATGAAACAGGACAATTTCGCTAGAAACAAGGAAGAGATTGATATGTGTTATCAGTTCTTCAATATAGTTGTGAATGCTTGACAGTGTCATCAAAGATGAAGGAAAACTTGAAGCAACTGAAATGTGGTTCTGCAGAATGCTGCGAATATCATGGATCGGGCATGTGAGTAATGATGAGGTCCTAGAAATAATGGAAACAAAAAGGATATTAATACTGAGCATCAGGAAGACAGCTGACGTTCCTTGGACATGCATTGAGGAAGAAGGCCTTGGAGAACCTGATACTAAAAAGCCGGATACAGGAAAAAAAGACAGGGGAATGCAACGGATAACATATTTGAAGGATGTAATCAGGTAGATGATGGAACGAGGGTTGCATGTTGTAACAGGAGAAGGCTTGCTAAGAGCCTTCCAGTGATAGGGAGACGTGGAAAGCCATGACGTCCTACGTCCTGAAGTGACAGGGCACATAGAAAAAGAAGAATCAAGAGAAAAATGTGTTAAGAGTTTCAAGGAAAGTGGTTGTCCAGAAGGATGCTGAGTATAACATGAACCGAACAGCTGAGCAATGACGAGGTTTTGGAAAGGATGCAAACGAAAATTAAATTAATATTCAAAATCAAGAAGAGTTAGCTGAAGTTTCTTGGACACGTAATAAGAAGAGAAGGTTTGGGGAATCTAAAACTCACAGGACGGCTAGAGAGAAAATAGAAACAGGAGAAAGCAGCGCGAGACATGTTTAGTGAAATTGGACAAGTGGATGGTCGAAAAGTATATTGAAGACAGACTAAGACAAAAGTGTTAAGAACTACTAGGGATATGGTAATGTGCAGGGCTATGATCGCCTATGTCATGAAGGGACACGGCACATAAAAATGTAACATATAACTAAACAAACTGTTTTGGGCGTGTCTCGGATCACGTAACCGGCTTCATTTACATTAAGAGCTAGGAGTATAGCCCGGCGTTGCTCCGATGTAATGAAAGCTTTAAATGTAATCCATGGTTCTGGAGCCCAGGCACTTTGGACGTTGGCTCGAAAGACTAAAATGCAATATTTTTCCAGTTAAAGCGAAACCGTAGACTGAAAGAAAAATGAATGGATGTAAGACAAATTTTGATTTCATGGTATCGATATCAAATAATTTTTTTCGTCGGAAACTGAACTTTGAAGGCCAAATAAGTCCCCTGAGTAAATAGTATAATGGCAAAGACTAAGAACTACAATTATGCTGAAAAAATAGACATACAGGCAGATAATTAGACACACACACACACACAGACATCTTGCCTTTTATATATATATATATATATATATATATATATATATATATATTAATGCAGGTTTCATTGAATAATATAGACAAGTTTTCTCTATTAATTTTGTGTAGGATCCGTTCATACCGTCTGATATACTTGATGGTGATGTTGAAAGACAACAAAAAATCACAGTAATTGTTGATTTTTTTATCGGGTCTAAGCTTTCGGCTCACATAAGCCATTATCACAGAGTAAATATTAACACGCAGTAAACATAGAACATTTAAGCTATTAACAATAAAGAGAATTGAATTGAAAATATAAGTCCATCACTACCGTGGTGGATGGCCGAAGACAGTGACAGAATAGTAGCGTTATGGTCCCTGGTCTGATTACAGACATTTGAGTACGTTGTTGGAAATATCAAAATTTATTGTATTCAAACCAGGTTTAAATTGAAATATCTTTTCTTATGTCTTTGTTTATGAGTGTATCAAATTTGATTAAAACTGGAACACTTCTTCTATAACCCGATTTTTTCGATTATCGATTTTCGATTATTTATCGGGTGTAACTCGACACAAACCTAGCTAAGAATACTCGCAGACGCGTATAGTACAACTGTGTAAATTTTCAAGAAAATCGTTTCAGCCGTTTCAGAGTCTATAGGTAACGAACACACACACACACAGACACACACACACAGACACACACACACATACACGAAGTTCCATTTATAAATAAGTTTAGATTATTTTGTGACGCTAAGTTCCGAATTTCAATTTGTATCAATTTTGTATCTTAATTTCTTCAATGTCACTAAGAATTATTCTGAAGATTTTCTCGGACATTCAAAATGAATTTAGCCTTTTCTTCAATTCAAATTCTACATCCAGCGCTGCATCAACTACAATAAATTCTGGGAGACAGTGACTAGCATTGTCGAGAATTGCAAAAATAAGAGATTCTTTAAAACAAATGGTGACTGAATCAGAATTTTATATCTTCACATTGATTATTTTATTGACTATTGTTTCTCTTTTATTCGCAAACATTAAATAAACCGATTTAACTATTTCTTTTTTTCTTTTCTTTGTTTCAAACTTTGTAATCAATTTTTCTCTTGCGGAGATTGCTATCTATTGAATTATCAACAATGTTTAGATATTTCTTTTAAAAATTCTAATAAAAATTACGATTATGTCAGTTAATCATTATGTGAGCAAAATATTCTGCAATATCCGAAATTACTAATATTTCATGTGCGTGACTCGTAATCACTATTCGAAAAGGAAGAAAAAAATGTTCCTCAACTTATCTTAAAATCTCGTTTGCAAGTCAAGTGACGCTACCAGTTAGCAGTGAAGTTTCAAATATGAGAAGAGGGAAAATGAGCTATATGTTCGACATCACAGAGCAGAAGCGCATACTTCATAGAAAAGAGAAAATGATAATTCCTCTCTTTGAGTTAGCCATCGATTTTAGTTGCACATCTGAAACACTGCTGACATTTTCGGTTTTACTTATAAAGTAGTTCGAAAATTATTAAAAAATACGCACAATGACCGAAAATTTATTCCGACATTATATATATATATATATATATATATATATATATATATATATATATATCATGAGTGTGTATGCTCATATATATATATATATATATATATATATATATATATGTGTGTGTGTGTGTGTGTGTGTGTGTGTTTCTATGTATTTAAATATCTATATATGTCTGCATTTATGTATGTGTGTTTGTCTGCGGATGTATATATATATATATATATGTGTGTGTGTGTGTGTGTAAGTATATGCATATATGGGGAAATCTGTATGTGTATCGATATATATATATATATATATATTAATATATATGCATGTGTATATATGTATGTAAATGTGTATATGTATGTATGTGTATTCGTGCATGTGTTTATATACATGTAACACATAATTCAATAATTTCCGGGCCTGACATTTAGATGGCGCCATTAATAAATAATCTATATGATTTTTATGAAGTAATAACCGTCAAATGGCACGTGACCAAATTTAGGCCTAATCGGTTTATCTGTTTATAAATTACAATAATTAAGTGAAGCTACTGCTGCAAACATTCAAAACAATTGAAAACTCTGAATTTTGTGAGTTGATAAAGCATAGTTTTCTGACAAGATAAATAATGTTCAAGCAAAGCAATGGCTTGATAAATGTTATCCGGACTCTGCACCGTCGGAAACTACGGTTAAGAGGTAGTAAGCTGACTTTAGACGTGGTCGTACAAACAAATGTTGCTGAACGATTATTTAGCCCAATATCGGCTGATGCAGCACCGGAAAACACAAACAAATTCCGCAAACTCCTTTTGACCGATCGTAAAATGTTCAATGGAGTTGAACATATCAGAAGAAAGAGTATTTATCATTTTGCATGAACATTTGTCAATGAGAACACTGTATTCAAAGTGGGTGCAAAGTCGATTAAAACAACAACGCGTCGACGATTCATAGCGCTGTTTATGTAACAAGATTTAAATATACCATAATGGATGAAATATGGATCCACCACATCATTTTGGACACACATCAGAAGTCAGCTGAGTAGACAGCAGTAGGTGAACGCCGTTCAAAGGCGAGTATAGACGCAAGAATCATTTGGCAAGTTTTGGTCTCCGTATTTTAGGATACCTTGAGAATGGAATGACCATTATATAGCATTATTGTTGCATTTGAGGGGAAAAATCGCGAAAAAACAAATGAAGAAGAAGTGTTCTTTCACTAAGACAACTCACAATGGCACAAGATTATCTCAACGACAGCAAAACTACATAAATTGCACTTCGAACTGCTTCCGCATACATCCTATTCTCCAGATCTGGTCCCCAGGGACTACTGGCTGTTTTGCAGGTCTCCAAAAAAAGTTTCAAGTAAATAGATTTGTCTCTAATGAAGAAGAGATATCTAAAACCGGGGCGTAATCTTAGGTCAAAGACAATCGTTCTACAAAATAGCCATCGTATATTAAGATAAGGGGTAGAATTAGTGTATCAAACTAGAAAGAGACTATGTTGATGAATAAACACATTATTGTTTCATTATTTAAGTCTGGGATATATTGAGTTATGTGTTATGTGTGTGGGTCTGTGGGTGTATATATATATGAGTGTGTATTTTTTTTTCTTTTGCACACAGACAGACAGACACGGATAGTCCTGAAAATAATTCGTGCTTTCATGTTATTAAATTTTCGGCTAGAAATATTATTAGTTAATAAATACTGTTATGGTGTTTTAAACATATGTTTTAAACATGTACGTCCTTGAAAAAATCACATGAATACAGTTTATTTTATTTGCAAATACCAGATATATGTAGAGTTAAATCGATATTAAAACATAAACCTACGGTCATAGTTTCGACGTTTAACTGATTGGGAATTCAGATATAATTTACTGACTGGTTTACTGGCAAGGGTTAAGCGGATACTTTTTAATAAGTTTAATTCCATAATTTTTTCAGTTGTCAGTATTCAGTGTATGGCTTTCCGCGCCCGTCTAGCTAAATATATTATTATCTATTTGAGTGCGTCTTAATTGAGTTACCGTGGTTGGAGAAACAGTTAAAATTACGAAGGTGAGATCCAAACAGTATTTGTCTATACTTCTGAGATGAAGTAGTATTTTCACTATATACAGTATTCTGACCAGTGCTTTGACACAGGCTTCATCAGTGGTGAAAAAATAACTGATAAAATTAAGTTAAAGTTAGATAAAGTATGATTATCAGAATGACAACGATGTATCCCCTGTGATCGTAACAAATGGTTCGGTACAAATTTCCTAGCATCTGAAGAAGGCCGGAGTGTACAACGGCCGAAACGTAGTAAATGACAGCATGGATGAGGACAGTGGTCCAAATAATGTAAATAGTGACATCGTAGCAGTTACTAGAAGGATACCTGTATTTAACATCAGAAAGAAACATTTGAAATTTCAAGTGGGCATAATATAATATCGAGAGTGTCCCTAAACTTAATAAAATATGCATATTTTCCAGACATTAAATTTTCGACAGCATTTTATTGAATTGCAATATTAACAAATAACATCTTCAATATGATGTCCGTCATTTCTGATGCAAAGGTTGAGGCACTTTGCAATACTCACATGAATTCAATGCAAATTCCCTATTTATGCGTTCATTTAACTTAGTAGCATCTGTGATTTTCCATTGACTACAACTTCTTTAACAAATAACAGAAATTCAATTATTTCTTCTAAAATAGGCCCGGTCAGTGAATCAAACATATAATCAATCATATTTCTTATGTGTACAGCCTTTCAGGATACCTATGAGATCCTACAGGGTGTAAACGATAAATTGGCAGTTTGAGATCTCAGATTTTAAACGTGGATAAAGAAGGGACATTTAAAGACATTTAAGATCTGTGTATGTTAATTTAACTGTTTTATTAAATACAAACATTTTGTTCTATGCGTCCACCTTCTGCGTTTACAACTTGATGAATGCGAGTCTAAAAAGGACGACAAGCCTTGACAGCTGACTCTTTCTTGATAGCGCAGAATGCTCTCCTTATGGCGGTCTTCAGGGAGGCCACACTAATGTGGGGGCGAGCATTAGAGACTTTCTCAACATCGCACCATAACCAATCGTCGCAGGGGTTCAAATCTGGCTAGTTAGAGGGCCAAATATTTGAGGGCACAGAAAGCGGCAACTCACTCTTTCAAGAAGGTCTGCACTGTTTTTGATCCATGAACAGGTGCAGAGTCCTAGATGAACATGACTTTGTTGTGATCATATTTCTTTTTAATCCAGGGTAAGAGAACTTCCACCAGAATCTTCAGATATTCCGCCGTATTGATCTTCAGGCCCACTTCAATGAAGTGAGGAGTCATGATTTTCCATCGCTGGCAACAGCTTCCAAACACCATGACAGAAGCAGGATGTTTACTCTGCATGACTGGAGAAACACAAGAAGGGTCAATGGTGATAACACTCGAGTTTCTGCGGTTGGCGACTTCGTCTACCACGATCTTTTTCTCGTCTACAAAAATGCGAACGGTACCAGGTTTCAGGTGATTGAGTAGCAAGGAGCCTCTCTCTTTACGAATGGTCTTAGATTTCGCTGTAAGAATGTCATGACGTTGTCTGCAATGACTTCATCCCAATATCTTTCCGTACTGCATTAAAAATGATCATTTTGGTCACATTCCGCTTTTTCGCCAGGTCAGCCGTTGACTGTGAGGGATTTTCTGCAATGGATCGTTTCAAGCCACTGAGAAACCTTATGGTGCGGATTTTATCACTTCTTGGACTCTGAGCTTTCCTTTGCATATCTTTACCTTCCCTTAAGTTTGCTACAACACGATAAACAGTCCTAGGACCATAGCCAGTGTCTCTGATAATATCAGACGTCTTATGCCCGGCACGGAACAATTTAGCAATAATAATTTGGTTAAATTCTACACTTGCACTCATTTTGTTATTATTTTTAGGTGTCTAATCTGGACTTCAGACTCTAAAGAGTACAGCAACTAACATTTCAGATTGATAACGCCGCTTTAAAAAAACCTAAATTGCGGATTGAAATTACTGCCAATTTATCGTTTACACCCTGTATTGTCTTTTTCTGTTTTTTTTTTATAAAGTGTCTAGCATAAGATTATATAAAGGAAAAAATGCAGTCTCTTCTGATTAAAATGTCAAAACCTTGGGTTGTCAAATGACAAAAAAACCTCGTATAAATATCCTACATATGTCATTTAAACATGGAAAGTCTTTTAAATCCCGAAGGTCTATAATGTTTGGATGTCTTCCGATTTAACAAGAAATATGCAATGAGACATATTTTCCCATTCAAACACAACAAAGCAGTCGATTTGTTTTTAAAGAACAATCATTAAAAGGTTGTATGGTTTAGAAAATTTGTAGAAAACTAATCAATTTGCATCGAAAGAAAGTATCTGGTTAGGTTAGGAGGAAATTGTGTATTAAGTGATTCTTCCACAATATCAAACTCTAACTTCCGACTCGTACATTTGCATAAATTGATGGCAGCAATCCAAAAACACCGTGCAAAAATTGATATTCACTACGGTGCCATCTTATTCCAGGACAACGCCAGACCTCACTTCTCTTTGAAGAACCGGCAGAAATCGGTACATAATTACTGGCATATCCTAAAGCACACATGTACTGAGTTCCTCCCAACATATCGGGTTACAAAATATTTCAACGTTTACTTCTCTTAATGAAAAAACATTTGATTGGCTCGATGTAACCTTAAATTCAGTTATAGAACTTTTTCTTCGTTCTTCTAGCTTGTGAAACACACTTCCAGATACTTGCGTTCCAAACAAGTTTAAATCTGCTGCCATGTTGTTTATATTTCTGTTGTTCACTCTCTTTCATAATATTCTATTTTCGAATACTCTCACGCCCAATAACCCATTGGAATATAGTGATAGTAGTGTCTTACATAGGGCAAGTTCGATTAATAAAAGCCTGTAAAACAAACTTAGGACAGTTTTTCACTAAGAAAGGTGACATGTTTTGAAGGAAAAGCGCTTTGAAATAATCTCAAGTAATGGAAAAGTAATTGGAAGAAATTGGTACGAATATGTTGATGAAATTTACCGACAAATGTCTTAATAAACTTTTATAAATTCACTTATCAGTACAACTAACGTATTTTCCAAAACATCTTTTGCGTTAATAAACGTTTTGCTGTTTTACGGCTCAAATGCACTTCACACATAATAATCAAAGGTGTTTTATTTTTTGGAATTAAAGAAACTTACAAAACTTTTTAAACACGAAAAACGAACTAAAGACAAGAATCGTAGCCGTATTCACCAGCTAATGCAAGGCGACCATTCAAAAGAGTTCAATAGATTCCGAAGTCGTCCAGAGGGTGTGGTTGAAATCAATGGTGATCTTATCAAATAAACCAAGGCTCACTGAAAATTAAATATTAGAAAACTAGGTAGATTTTCATCTGTTATTCTAAAGGCGTTGTATCTTTTTTTTTTTTTTTGTAGAAACGTACAAATAAACCATTTAGATTTCATATGAAAAAAATACAAAATATCATTTGTTTTTTTTTTGAGATTAATGAAGTCTTAATTCAGTTAAGAAAGAAATAGAATGTAACATTTGTTTTAATTGAAAAGTATTTAATCTTAAATAAGTTAAGTAACAAATACAATGTAATAATTCTTGTTTTAATTGAGATTAATGAAATTTAAAATCAGTTAAGAAACAAGTAGAATGTAATATTTGTTTTAATTGAGAATTGTTTAACTTTAAATCAGTTAAGGAACAACTACAATGTAATATTCGTTTTAATTGAGATTAATGAAATTTAAAATCAGCTAAGAAACAAGTACAATGTAATATTTGTTTTAATTGAGAATTGTTTAACCTTAAATCAGTTAGGAAACAAATACAATGTAATATTTGTTTTAATTGAGATTAATGAAATCTAAAATCAGCTAAGAAACAAGTACAATGTAATATTTGTTTTAATTGAGAATTATTTAATCTTAAATAAGTTAAGAAACAAATACAATGTAATATTCCTTTTAATTGAGATTAATGAAATCTAAAATCAGCTAAGAAACAAGTACAATGTAATATTTGTTTTAACTGAGATTAACTAAATCTTAAATTAAGAAACAAATACAAAGTAACATTTGTTTTAATTGAGATTAATTAAATCTTAAATCAGTTAAATCATCTAAAATAACATTTTAAAAGTACATATTTATTTTTTACTGAGAAGCGTAATAGAGGGAATTATAAGTATATATATATATATATATATATATATATATATATATAAATTTAGGAATTTAGAATTGATATTTAATAGATTATAATATGATAAAAGTAGCAAATTTGTTTCGATAGTACTTGTGTCTTATATATATTATGTAAGATATAAATTTCTCCAAATGTATAGAAACTGGATTAACATTTCCAAAAATGTTAAATTCAAGGGAAAAGTGTCAGCTTGCAAGTCTAAAACGTCAATGCGTATTATATTCAAGATGGATTTTTTCATAAATTTGAAGAAGGAAATTGTATTATATACGAATAATTACAGTATGCGTATATTTGTGTGTATACTCAGCTTGAAAGAAGAAGAGCAGGGGTCTGTTAGCTAATGCACCATTAAAACGAATTTGTCATTTTGGGTTGGGAAATACAAAATTAAGCATTGACATATGTCAGACATGGTTATGTCAATACATCGGCAATCAAATACTTGCTTTTGCAAGGAGTGCGTTCGATCATGATGAAGGAGGCCTAATACAGGCAGTCCTCAAGCGCAATGAATCCTTTGACAATTCAAGAACAGTCCTAGCGTTCGTAACCTGTACATGCGGATTAAGTGGTCAGCGTTCAGTATATCCGATGCCTCAATGGGATTGCCCAAATCCCTAAACTATTTACTAACGATGAAAATGGGCAGGATATTAAAGCAGCCAACATTGTCTTATATGGATCTTTTCAATATAGTGTATTCGTCCAGAAAAAATTCTTTATTCATGTCTTCATTTCTACAGCAATATATATATATATATATATATAGTCATCCGCAGACAGATCTGTTTCGCTGTATCGCAGCTCATCAGTACGGTTAGACTCCGATTGCTTTTTACCTAGGATTGAAACCCGACCGAATTGGCGTCAGTCGGCGATCCTACCTTTGGGCTATGGGTGTTCGGTAGAAGAAAGCAGACTTTTTAGCGTTTATATTGTCATTATTCCCGCCTAATAGCCAGAGTGATCTAATCCATTACTGAATGAGCGATGCGTACATTATATATATATATATATATATATATATATATATTATTTCAACGGTAATTCCTTTCTATATAATATACACAACCCTTGGATGTATATCTGTGAAAATATAATTTGCAGAAATCTGACGTTTTTAGTTTCATGAAAACAACGAATTTTTGCCCATTCTTCTAACGAAACACATGCACATTTTAAAGTGTTATTATAGAGTTTGTATTCAGTAGGGTTTGTTAGGGATAGAGAGTATGTAAATATGAAAGTGAACATTGAATTGAAAACTCAGAGCTGACAGACTGATTTTTGCTGGGTGGACGAATCATCATATCACTTATATATATATATATATATATATATATATATATATATATATATATATATATATATATATATATATATATATATATATCATCATATATATATATATATATATGAATTATATATATATATATATCATCATATCACCTATATATATATATATATATATATATATATATATACATATGAGGCCAATTCGGTCGGGTTTCAATCCTGGATTAAAAAGCAATCGGAGTCTAACCGCTGTGATACAGCGAAACAGATCTGTCTGCGGATGACAATAGTATTTACGCTCTCACACCCTGATTGAGCACTCTGAAAGAATGGGAGACTTTGAAAACAGTAGCTACTCTGACATATACGCATCGCTCATACAATAATGAATTAGAGCACTATGGCTATTGGGCGTGTATCATGATATACGCGCTAAAAAAGACTGCTTTCTTCTACCGAACGCGCGTAGCCCAGAGGTAGAATTCGGATGACTATAGTATATATATATATATATATATATATGAATAAGCAAAACGAATGACTTTTCCTTTTCGTGTATTTTTTTCTCTGATGAAACTAATCAAAACAAATGTCATTATATTTCTCGTTTTACAGATATATCTGTATTCATATATGAATATTTAACGCACCCAAATAAACACACACATTTACGTAGTGGCTATATTTATATATTTGTATCTATATATTTTACTCGTGCTATGTTTAGTGGGTACTCGTATTTATATGAATATATGTTTGTTTACGATATCCAGCAAAATACAATACATAATACCCCTAACAATTCAGGACTATATTGTACTTTTACTGATTAGTCCAGTGTCAGATTTCATTTTTTATTCGTAAAGGTTTTTCTTGGGATGGTGCTGTTTTTCATTTTGTTTAATAGAAAATTCATTATTTGATTTCGGTTCATGTGCTTATATCAGTCTTGTAAGTTATAATGTGTTTGATAATTAATAAACATTCACAATATAACATATAATCATTATTAAGAAATGTAAATAAACATAACACAACATACATTTAAACAATACCAGGCATCACATTAGAAAAAAGTTTATAACCAACATACACCAGGTTTTGCACCTACAAAATGGATTTTTTTATATTATACGGCTGTTTTGGTGCAACTGATAATACTATAACTGAATAATTTTGTTATTTAACTAGATGACATAATGCATACCGTAGCGGATTTTGAAATGAATGTGTGTGTAAAAAAAGAATAAAATTTATTTCCAAAAGGTGCAATTGTATTTAATTTCAAATCTGCCAGTAATGCAATTATATATATATATATATATATATATATATATATATATATACATAATAATGTTCAAACAATTCATTTCAAATTGTCGGTTGTTTATAACCAATTTTCTTTAAAATTCGTTATTTCCGTAACATGTTTACATTTGTTGAAATGACGATACATTTCAGAGCAGATATGGTTGTTTGCGATGAATCGAAAATTGTGATATATAGGCTTGATAACCTCGTTTAGACTGGAGTCTAATCATTGCCAAGAGATCTAAGACGTTGCTACATCAAATGGTAGCTTCCCCTATGTAAATAGGTGTCGCTACCTGCCGAATGGCGCACATTTTTATAATAACAATTTTTCGTAAATAATCAGGCCGGTAGATATAAATATATAATAGTGATTAATTAAAAAACAAAATATCTACTTAAATACAAGTATCGATAAAAAAATAATGTTCAAACAATTCATATATATATATATATATATATATATATATATATATATATATATTTTAATTCAGATACTTTAATCCAAGCGAAAAAAGCAGGAAGGTAAATTCCAAAAACCCAATCCTAATTAATATTATAAATTATATTTTAATATTAAAAAATGATACAGGACGAGAGCTCCATGTAATAAAATATTACAGAGCAAATATATTTTTTTAAAAATAAATATAAAATATTATATTTAAAATAAATATAAAATATGATATTCAAAATATTTTTTTAAAATAAATATAAAATATTACAGAGCAAATATATATATTTTTATATTCTTTTTTAATTTCTTTGTAAATCTATTTAAAAAGAAAAATTAGACTGATTTTTCTCCAGTTTCTGAAAGGATTTTTCTGTTGCTGAGGTAATGTGTTATCCTCCGTTGGGATTTTCATATCGAAATGGTCATTCAACATCATTGCATTAATCCTTTTTTAATTTATATATATATATATATATATATATATATATATATATATATATGTATTCTGGGTTAGGAAGCGATCGGAGACTAAGACGTACTGATGAGCTGTGATGCAGCAAAACAGATCTATCTGCGGATGACTATAGTATTTACGCTCTCACACTCTGATTGAGCACTCTGGAAGTGTGGGAGACTTTGTAAACAGTAGCTACTCCGGCATATACGCATCGCTCATTAAATAATGAATTAGAGCACTCTAGCTATTGAGCGTGTTTATACGCGCAAAAAAGCCTGCCTTCCTCTACCGGACGCTCGTGGCCTAGGGGTAGAATCGCCGACTGACGCCGATTCAGTCGGGTTTCAATTTGGGGTTAGGAAGTGAACGGAGTCTAAGCCGTACTGATGAGCACTGATACAGCGATATCTGTCTGCGGATGACTATAGTATATATATATATATATATATATATATATGTCGCAATGTATTTTTAATTACATGATTATATTATGTTCTACGAAATTTAATGTATTGAGCAATTTTATAAAGAAAAGTATATGTCGGAGAAATCGGAATAGTAAAACTGTTTGTGCCCTTAACTTGGATATATCTATAGTCATCTGCAGACAGATCTGTTTCACTGTATTACAACTCATCAGTACGGTTAGAGATATCCGATTGCATTTTGGCCAGGATTGAACTCCCGAGCGAATTAGTGTCAGTCGGCGATTCTATCCATGATCTATGGACGCTCGGTAAAAAAAGGCAGACTTTTAGCATGTATATTATCATTATACACGCCCAATAGCCGAGAGTAATCTAATTCATTTCTGAATTAACGATGCGTAGATGCTAGAGTAGCTACTGTTTTTCAAAGTCTATATTAATTTATATATATATATATAATTTATGTATGTAATTATATAAATTATATATATTATCTACATATGAACATATATATTTTTATATGAACATATGTATATATATGTTCATATATGTAGTGGATTCCAGGTGAGAAACGACACAAAATAATAAATAACAAAAACAGCTATGCAGATAGAAAATATAAGTTATATTGAACAAGATATACAAACTGAAACACGGGTTAGTCAATTCAGGAATTCTATCAGTAAAAATAATTATATACAGTCTCGAAGTGAAATAGTATGTCCGGCTAATGAGTCTATATCCAAACAACTCCAAAAATCTACACCAACATACTGACCAAGTAAGCAATTGCTTTACAATTCTACAGCTGCTTTGCAACTCTACTACAACTATTCTGCAACTACTGCTGTTCTCTGCACAAGCAGGATTATATGTACACATTAGGCCAGTCCATTCTTGTATGCAAAATGGGGAGATCGAATACAATATATAAGTTTGTTGTGTTTGAAGCGTGCAAAAAAGAAGACATCCTTGTTTTCTATCATTGCAATAAATATGAAGCATCCTCAGAAGAAGAATTTTTTTTCATTTTATATTCTATTTTTTTCTGTGATTTTCTTTCAGAAATGACTTTACCTTTAAAATGACATTATAATATACTCGGAAATGGCAACAAATTTACCCTAGAATTATTATTATTTAGTGTGATATTTGTTTACAATTGTATTCTAATAAATGTACACGTTCCAACGATTGTTCAAAGATTGCATAATATGTGTTATTACAATTATGATGGTATTTTGCATTGCAAATAAGAATCAGAATGATACAATTCGTGAAAGATACCTAGTACTTTTGTACAGGCTGGGGAAGAGCAACTTGCTTCTTTGGAATAACAGATATACCAAAAGTAATGCAGATATACATGTAATTTTTTAAACAGCATCAATTACAACATTTAAATTTTATGTTTTACATGCTTTAAAGATGACCTCTGACAGATGGTGTCCATTCTCCTCTATCCACTGGTTAATCTTACGCTGAAATTTCGTCAACAATTTCCAGCATATCGGTAGGTATGTTGGCGAAGCTTGACGAATGTTGTTCTTCAGGTAAGCCAGGGTGTTATGAAAATCTCTGTAAACAATTGTAGCCCTATAGAAAATAGTCACAGGGTTATAAGTGAGAGGACCATGCTGGCCAATGCAGATCGCCCCTCAAAAAGATGGAGTGTTTTGGAAAGTTCTGCTGCAAAACTGTTATTGCCATCCGCGCTGTTTGTGCCGTGCTGGAACCACACATATCCAATTCCTATCTGGTTCAGTGTTGGCAAGAAAATCACATTAATCATGCTGACGTAACGTTCAGATGTCACTGATAATGGCTGTTCATTTTCTTCAAAACCTATGGGCCAATTATGCTAATTCGCGATGGTGCACACAAAACAGTTACAAGTTCTGCGTGTAGAGAACGTTGATGAAATTGTCTGAAGTCTTCAAGGCTCCAGTAGCGCATGTTTTGCTTATTTACAGATCCCGAGAGATGGAAGTGAGCCTCATCACTGAAGAGTACAAGCGTGTCATCAGCAAGCAAAGAAGCGCCTCACATGATTTTCACGAGCGAAAACATTGCGTGGATTAAGGTTCTGCACCACAGCCAATTGGTAGGGATGGAATTTCAACTCTTCATGAAGAACTGGTCTAAAGCAGATACATACGGTTAGACATCTGATTGCTTTTTACCCAGGATTCAAAGCCCGACCGAATTAGCGTCAGTCGGCGATTCTACCTGTGAACTATCGGTGCTCGGTAATAGGAGGCAGACTTTTATCGCATGATGTATCATACGCCAATAGCTAGAGTGATTTAATTCATTACTAAATGAGCGATGCGTAGATTGTGAGAATCTGTGTGGAAGTAAATTCCTGTGTATATATTATATATATCCTTATTTTGCTAAGTTGATTAGGAGAATATAATAGAATATAGTATATTTATAATATAATAGGTAAAAACTATATATATATATATATATATATATATATATATATATATATATATAAGCCGGAGATTAAGTCCATATATTCTTCAATTTTACTGCATCAAAACAAAGAACAACCTATGCTACGAAAATTTCAATGGCTAATCGCTTCAAACTATGTATGTTGTTGTTGTTCTTCTTCTTCTTCTTCTATGTGTCTTGTTCTTTCAGGACGTTGGCTTTTAGCACTCTCTTCCCTGTTACACCATGCAACCTCCATTCTGTGAACCACCTGTTCAGGCCTTTCAAATATGTTATTCCCTACCTTCCCCTGTCTAGTTTTCTCTCTAAATGGACTGTTAGTTTCCTTCCTCATTGCATGTCCTAGGAACTTTAGCTGTCTTTTCCTGATGCTCAGTATTAATTTTCTTTTCGTTTCAATCCTTTCCAAAATCTCATCTCTGCACACATGCTTGATCCATGATATCCACAACATCCTTCTGTAAAACGACTTTTCAGTTGCTTCAAGTTTGGTCTTCATCTCTGATGATATTATCCAGCATTCACTACCATATTGAAGAACAGACATCACATAAAAATCAGAGTAATTTTTTCTTTATTTGTAGCGAAATTTTTTTGCCTCTTGATACTCTACTAATCTTCTGGAAGGAATCATTCGCCATGCCAATTAGCTTTCAAGCACTTTCTGTCTTCTGTTAGTAATATTTCCCAGGTATTTAAATTTTTGTCACTGCATTATTTTAGTATCCCCCAACTGTATCATTTTGTGTTGATCTTTTTTGGTGATGACCATACATTCGGTTTTCTTGCAGTTTATTTGTAGCCCTGTCTTCTGTGGGATGTTTTCTAGTTTCCTTTCCGTACTGCTATCAGCACTGTGCTATCTGCATACCTTATGTTGTTCAAATTGTGGCCTCTGATGACAAATCCTGGCCTAACATATTGGGTCTTCATAATAGTCTCGTTGTACATGTTGAATGTGTCCGGTGTAATTACACATCCTTGTCTTACGCCCCTTTCTATTTTTGTATTTATGCTGAAATCGTTACCTGTCCGTATGCAGGCGATTTGCTGCCAGTAGAGATTCTTGGTTACTCTTATGCCTTTCAAAAATATGTCGAGCCTGTTGAGAATCTCCATCAATTCTTTGTAGCGTATTTTGTCGAACGCCTGTGTATAATCGATAAAATATAGGTACAAGTCCTTATTCATTTGTAAAACAAAATTTTTATCGAGTAAATACCTTAATACAGATCATGGCAGACTTATACGGGGGCTGAGAGGGACATGACGCGCATAGCACTTTCCCAGAATATAGTACCTTTTTACATAAATAAATGTTAGTTATTATTTTGCCCCAAATCGGGAATATTCTGTCTTCGAAAATTAAAAGTAGAAAAGTAAAACAAAAAAGAAATAATTTGAAAATCATTCCATACCCTGCTCTTTACATGCCAGTGAATGCTGTTCAATCTCATCACGTATAAAGGAGAAAGATTCTGGGAACATGAGGTCTTATTAGAAATGGAAACAAATGAACGTTTACGTACAAAATGAACAGAAAATTTAACTTTCTAGGACACACATATATAAAGAAGACCTGGAGCAGAGGACATAATGAAGACATGAGAAACAGAATTAAACTGCGAATCATCTACCTTAAATCTGCTTTCATGTCTCTGTCATCCAAAATTGAACGTTTGCTGTCACATGTTTTTTCAACTTTTAGAAATTTCTCTTGCATTTGAAATAAATTCTGTCCTTTCTTTCTTTCTTTCTTTCTTTCTTTCTTTCTTTCTTTCTTTCGATACATATCTGGTATTCCCCTACCAGGGTAAAAACTCCGCTCTCCCCCGAGCCAGTGGGTCATATATAGGGTAACTGATGGTAGTTTGAATTCACTTGACCTGTCCGATTTGGTTTCTACCAAAAAAGTGAATCTGTGTCGAAATTGTCAGGATTTTTACTTTACTGATTGTTTTAATTGTGGACTGTGAGATGATTTTCTTTTATTTTTTGAACTTTTTCCTTCCTCTTTTCTAAAATACAAAAATTCACTTTTGTTAGAATTCGGTTATGCTTGAATTCTTTAAATGTAAGTAATTTCCATGTATTTTTAATTTATTGTTTCTTTAAATCTGCTTTCATGTCTCTGTTATCTATAAATTGAACGTTTGCAGTCAATGTTTTTTTTGTTTTAACTTTTAGAAATTTCTCTTACATCCGGTCTTCAACTAACTTTTATATCACCCGGTTTACACTTCTTACAATTCTTTTGAACAGGAATAGAGGCACATCACCTGTCTCCTGTTCAGAAAGTGGCTTCCGGCTCTCTTCCTGTCCTCAGACCCAAGTACCTGTGCATCCGCGATTTTAATGTGATGTGCAGGTTCAGGGGCAACGTTCCTATTTTCCGATTGCTGTGTCCGTTTTTTAAAAAAGTACATGCACATAAGACCTGTTTCGGTCTAAAGAAAAGTATACTGATACCAAATCTGACCATTATTTCTCTGGATTAGGCAGCGTTTTCATGTAATCATTTTTATTATTAATGGTTATGGATGAAAAACACAGAATTGTCAGTTCAAACAACATTTGTCCTTTAACGCTTTTATGTAGAGTTTCGTCCTCCCTTTTCATATTCCAGCAGTAGTTTGCCAACATGCCGGGGTTCCATTTTCCTTTAAAACGTTCCATTTTTTTTAAATCGTTTCTTAGTCACTGAAATATCCTCATGGAATCTCTTTCCATGTTCATCACTCACACCACCAAGATTCTCCCAAAATATCCAAATGAGAGTGGAGAACAAGAACTTTTACAGACATGTTACATCCCCTATCACAATAATGATACAGTAGCTCATTCAAAACTTGCACATAGTTATCTGAACAATGTTTTCCAAGGAAATTATCACAAACTTTCTTGAATGATTCAAAGGCAATTTTTTTCTTTTTTCTTGAGATATTGTTGAAAGTTTCATCAAGTAAATTTTTCGAATTTGGGGAGCTATGAAGATACATTCTTTTATTTTAGCTCGACTTAGGGAAGGGAACATTTCTGCAAGATATGCAAATGGAAAGGAATCCTTATCTTGGGTCTTCACAAATTGATTAAACAAACCAAGTTTAATATGCAAAGAAGGCAAATAGATTCTATCACTTTTCAAAAGTAGTTTGCGCTTGATACTATGCTTTCCTTGCTCAATTTCATCTCTAACAGGCCGATCCTTGCGTGCATAATATTCAGTTCTCGCTCTGGAGTCCCATAAGCACAGGAAGCAGCAACATTTAGTATAACCAAGCTGCAAGCCAGTAAGCATGGCTATAACCTTGGAATATGCGCAAACATACCATTTATGGTTATTATAATGTATGCTCGTTAAAATTGCTTTCAAATTTTCATATGATTCTTTCATAGTTGCACTGTAACCTATGGGAACAGATGGCAGAGTGTTACCCTTATGTAACAAAACAGCTTTGATGCTTTTTTGGATCTAAGAAAAGTCACCAGTTGCTATTATTATATAGTATTTCCAGTTGTTCAAAAAGTTCAGGGATGTCATTACAGAAGCATAAGTCCTCTTTTACTGTAAACAAAACATGCGGTTTTTGTGCACGTTTCCTGTAGAATGTTATCTTCACTCCTTCTTTAAGAAAATGACATTCTTTAAGACTTGATCCCAGAAGCTCATTTTTCTATTTCGTTAAATGGAAATCTCTACATATGTCATTTAAAGCCTCTTGAGAAAATGGTATCGGTTTACTATTGCTTTCTGAATAAAAAAATATGTTGTTTCATCACTGGAATGTTCATCTTCACTTTTGGTACAGATAAATCTTTTAATTGCTCAACTGGGGGCGCATTGCTGATTGCAGAATTGGGTAAGCAATGTGTTTCTTTTTCTTTGCTATAGTACAGCCTGTATAGTTTTGCTGACAAAAATAGCAATCATTAGAATGGTCTTTCTGCTAACGCCAAATCATTACCACACCAAACTTCATGTGAACATTTTTTTCCATACCAGGTACTCAGTGTCTTCACACACGTAAGGCAACAGACACGAGAAGTGCATGACTTGTCTTGGTCTCTTATTTCACAATGAAAGTAAACTTTGTACAATTTCTTGATATGGCTTGTAATGCTGCGCTTTTCCTTAGCAAATGTTAATTCGCCACATATGCAACAGAATCTATTTGGATCATTTTTACACTGTCTTGACGTCATTGTCAAAACTTATAAGAAAGAATAAAGAAATATTAAATATAGATTTATTAGTTATGACTTATTTACTGATAAACACGGTTTGATATAAGCACACAATAACATATACACAATATGTAACCGCAATGATGTGAGAAATTCAGTTTTGACCTTTTTTGCTAAAATTCTCAAAAGTTAAACTTTGCACAAAAACTACCTAACTCAGCAAAAAGGAATCAAGAAATGGAATTTCTATGCCATTGAGAATATAAAAATGGGCACAATGTGTCCTGTATTTTTTCAAGTGTTGCACAGTTATTAATTTTAGGAGCCCTAACTCATTCGTAGCGTCGATAGAGGCTGCTCTAATTAGCAGTTGCATATTATCAGGGTTATTGCAGTGCCATGTTACGCATGGATAGGTGTCCCTGCAAGCGCCTCCGATGGACAATCACAGAGGCACACTTTCCTGCAGTCCGCGCCAGCACTTTTCCAGCGTAAGTCGCAGTCGATGACTGTCTGCCACCTCTACTCAATGTCTCTCCTCACAAACAACAAACATTAATAACCGTATCTCAATAAACAAAATTAACCAGGCAAAGTAAAATCACCTAAAACTCTCAACATTTCATTCATGAACATCAGTGGTATTTCTACCAAATTTTGGAATCTTTTCTCCACGAAAAGTCCCCTGACATGTTAGCGTACTGTGAGACTAATGTTGACCCCTCAATTCTCTCCGCTGATTTCGAGATTCCTGCTTACATTTCTCTCTTAAGGAAGTAATCCACTGTCAATATGCATGGTGGGGGGTTACGCCAGTGAACACCTCCAACTATCTAGAGTGACATCTTCTAAATCCCCTGACCACCCATACATGTGTCTCCGTCAGAACACATCTCAAAACGGTTAGCTATCATTTTTCTGAACCGTTCCTTTTCCTCTACCTACTCCTCCTTGCTAGACAGTATCTCTGACAATATAGATAAGGCTACTTCCTCTCAACCATTTGGAGATCTTTACGCCCACTATGTAAGTAGCTAGAAAATTCTGTCACTGATTCTGCTGGTATTTATGCCATGAATTATTCTATTTCTAATTTTTTTTGGAAGTGGTGGATTTCCCCACGAACTTCCCCAGTATCTGTTCAGGACATTCTTCTCTACTAGATATCTACTTCAGCTCTGTCCCTGAATCCTGCAAAGCCTCGCTGCTTTGCTCTCTCGGTAACTCTGATCATGCGGTCCCTAATTATTAATATCTCTCTTTACTCTCACTCCCTGCAGGAGCCTCCTACCAACAGAATTTCCTACTGCTACCAAAGAAAGTGGGATTCGTTTCGCCGTTTTCTTTGTGACGTCCCTTAGGAAAAGTGTTTAGTCTCCCGGTTGAGTACCGCGTCTCTGAGGTCTCTTCTTAAGGGAAAACTGACATCGATGTTTCATACCAATCAGAAAGTTCCGTCTCAAATCTCATTTCTCTGCCTGGTTCTGTCCTGCCTTCTCAGCCGCCATTGCCCGCAGGAACCACTTAATCCTGCTGTTTCGGAGTCACGCGTCTGACCATAATAGACGCATATTTGTCTCTGCTTTTAATGTGCGTAAGAGGATCTTAAATAAAGCTAAGTTGTTGTTTGCTAAGAGAATGAGGCAGCGCATAGCTGCTCGCAAGTTCTGCTCCAAAGACTATTGGCGGCACTGCAATTGCGTGCTGAACAACAGCAAATCCTCCATCCTTCCCTTGATCCATAAACGTTAGGTCTTCACGGCATCTGTGAACTAGACCGAGTGCTTTGCTCACAAATTCTTCTACAACTCCACATTTGACTCATCTGGAGTATCAGAACCCGATATCTCTGGCACGTTGGCCTTCTGCGCAAGCTTCAGGGTTATTGTATTATTGTACACTTGCTTGTTTTGATCCAATCTTTCCTATCACACCGCATAATGAATGTCGTCTTGTAATTCCTCCATATTCTACGAAAACAAACGATGATGTAACCCAAAGCTTTTATCCTAGGCCCGCGCTCTTTCCGATTTTCATAAATGACCTCACTGGCGTGATCATATCAAAGTAGACATCTATGTTGACGACACCGCCATTTACTTACATCTAAGTAAGAAATCTGGCGAGGCGGCCAAACGTAATCTCAATGATAATTTTGAGAAGAATCTCAACTCTGTGGTCAGAAATGGCTTGTAAATTTTAATGTTGCTAAAACGAAGCTGTTATCTGTCAACCACTATAGACGGTCACTCTTATCCACCCATCAGCATGGACCAAAGCAATACAATGCGCCTCTTTAGCCTCATCTACTTTTCTGAACTCAAGTGGAACCATTACATTGAATTAATAGCTAAAATGGTTGGCTCACGTTGTCAGGCTAGAAAGTTTTCCAGCCTGTGTCCATATTGCATATATACAAAGCAACCATCCGACTGTGCATTCAGTACTGTTTATGTCATGGTTCTTGACATGCTCTAAAGGAGAATCTGTAATGTGATCGGTTCCGACTTAGCAGCCGGACTTCAGTCACATTCTCACCGACGGGATTTGGCTTCCCTCTGTATCTTCTAAAAATATTTTCATGGCTTCTGTTCCAAAGAGCTTAGCTCACTGATACCCACTCAACAAGAATTACCTTGTGCAACAGACTGACTACAAGGTCCGACACATTTACAGTTAAATCATTTGAATGCAGCTACAACTTCTACTCCAGCAGCTTATTTTTTGGAACTCTGGAACTCCCTTCCGTATACAGGCTTTCCGGATGGCTACAATCCCCATTACTTTAAACGCAATGTCAATTCCCAGCTCTTATACATTTGAATCCAGTCCTTCTCTCGTCTTTTCTTCAACACGATGTGTATCTTTTTTTCCTCAATCTAGCCACTCAACAGTCTTCACTCTGGTATTCCCACCCTTCTTTTGTCTTCTCTCTGACAACCCCTGTAACCTGTTTGACTTTCTTTTCAGTTTCCTCCTACTTAAACGTTTATCTAGCTCCGCGACTACGCACCAGCAAGCTCCTGCGCAATAGTGGCGTTACCACCTTGCATGGAGAGAAACGATTAAAACAGAAATAAAGAGAATGGATGTGAGAGCATGGATGATGCTGAAAATACAAACCTTAGTAATCGTTACAGATTATAAGCTATGGTACAGTGCTACTATCGTTCACTTCATCAAAGGTAAACGGCAATAAATTATTTTCTAACAGAGGCTAATAGGGAGTCTATCGTGAAAATAATCTAATCTATTTCCAGCAAAAGAAGAGTACTCGTCAAAAATAATACTTGCTTCTTCTTCTTCTTCTTCTTCTTCTTCTTCTTCTTCTTCTTCTTCTTCCTCTTATATGTACTCTGTCCCTCCTGGACGTAGGTGATAATGACCTACATCTCCATATCCCTTGTAGCTCTTAACACTCTTTCTCTTTTTGTACTCCCCGACCCTGTTCTTCCATGTATTTGCTCAAGCCCATCAAGTATATCATGTATTATCTTCCTATATGTCTTTTTAACCTCAATTGGAGTAGATAGACCAAACTATCGCCCGGTTCACTGTCCACCCACGTCTATTGAACAGGTGTAGAGGCTCATCCCTTGTTCCCTGTTTAGGATGTGGTTTCCGGCTTTCTCTTTTCCAATCTTTCCAATCTTTTCACTCTTTTCTTTTTAATTTTTTTCAATTTGAGTAGATAGACTAACCTATCGCCCAGTTCACACTCCACCCATGTCTATTGAACAGGTATAGAGGTTCATCCCTTGCTCCCTGTTTAAAATGTGGTTTTCGGTTTTCTCTTTTCCAATTTTTTCCACTCTGATGTAGCCCCCCCCCCCCCCCCCCAGCACATCACTGGCGTTACCGCCTCGCTCGGGGTGATATGATTAAAAAAATAAATTCCCTATGCATAAATCATATTTTTCAATCACCCATTGCTCATTACATGTCTAAGAAACCTCAGCTAACTCCTCCTGATGTCAAATATCTGTTTCCTTTTCGTGTACATACTATCAAAACTTCGTTGTTGCTCACATGTTCAGTCCATTGTGTCCTCAGAATTCTTCTGTAGAATCAGATTTCTGTTGCTTTGAGTATTTTCTATATTTTTGATTGGATTTTCTTGAGTTCACTGCAATATAGAACGACATATATCACATAACAATCCAGTCATCTTTTCTCTATTTCCAACGAATTTTTTCTGTCTCTCTATAGTTCATTTATCCCTTTGAATGCTTCTTTGGCCATGCAAATACATTTCGAATCTTATCGACGAACTTGTCATCCTCTATTGCAAAATAATGTGAATGTACTCTTTTGACAAGGAACGTGCATTAGGGCAGCTTTAATTTTTACGTTCATTTAGAAAGTTCACGTTGCAGTTTGAGATACTTAGTATTGACGCCAAACATTTGAATCATAGCTTTTACCAATGTTTGAGGAAATACTTTTTTATCCTTCGGAATAAAGTACATAAATAACGAATTTCATCAGTTGTTATTTATAAGCTGATTTCAAAAATTTACTATTTCAAGAATAATTAAAAAATAAAGTTGACATCTTCCGTGTCAGATAGATTAAATAGAAAATATATTCAAACCAGAATTGTTATTATGAATCACGATAAACAAAATATGCATTTTGAATTGTATTCGATAAGTTATATGTAAAATAATAACAAAAATCTACTTAATGGATAACTAGTGCTAGATACTTTGCTGGATCATAATTAAGATAAACAAAAAATACATGAATGTGTATGTACCACTATAATACCTCTAGGCAAAAATTATAAGACTAAGTGTTTAAATTTTCATTGTTTATTGTAAAGCATACTAATATTACTGCTCCGTATAACATATTATATTATAATATAGCTAGCCCCATCACTGGTCTCTAATATTATTTCTAAGCTTCACTCTAATAAATAAAGTGGATGTGATGGAATTCAGATCATATTGCTTCAGAAATGTATCCTTAAACTCTCTCCTGTCCTCTTCAAACTCTATATCTACTACATTGTTGTTCCTTCCTTCCCTGCTTGTTGGAAGTCATCCTCGCTACTGGCTTTAAAAAACTCTGGAGAGCCGACCAACGCTTCTATTACCCTATCAGGCTTTTATCGCTTTTTGGCAAAGTGTTCGTGGCTATTATCAATGCTTAAATGATTCAACATCTAACATCCAACAACTTATTTTCTGAGAAGCAGTATGGCTTTCGCTTCGCCAGGTCTACGGCTCATCTGTTAACAATCATCACCGAATTAATATAGCAAGCCCTTGATAAGAATAGTGAAGCTTGAGCTCATGCCAGGATATCTGGAAAGCGCTTGGCATGGTTTGGCCTGCCGGACTTTTGTGCAAGCTACAGGGCTGCGTTATAACTGGAGGATTGTTCGATTTAATCCAATTGTTGCTGTCTAATCATAAAATGACGGTCGTTCTGAATGGGCATTCTTTCAAATGTCTATCCTAGGTCCTACGCTTTTCCTAATCATCAACGAATTTCCTGGTGTAATCAGATCCGAAGTAGGCATCTATATGGATGACACCACTATTTACTCCCCTCTCAAAATGAAATCTGCTAGGGCTGACAGAATAAAACAGATTCGTGCTCTGGAAGTGCCTCCAATCTGTGATTGACTGGGCTTAGAAATGGCCTGTAAATTTGAATTCTTCCAAAACAAAGCTGCGCTATATTTACCACCATAGTAAATTTTTTTCTAACTTCCATCGGTATGTATTACACGAGAAAAGAGTAATTAGGAAGGCACTACATAGCGATTAACTTTACTTTTACATTATTGGGGCTTAAAGTTTGCTGGAGAGCATGGAGTCAGAAATGAATTCCACAAGCGAGATGTACGGGAAAAGAAACTGTTAGCATAAAGCTTACGATTGCATTTAGCCAGTCCTATAGTAAATTGATAAGATCCCGACGTACGGGCTTGTATTGCGCTTAAATAAACAAATCTAAGTACCACAGAGAAGAGTTTATCCGAACAATTCTAATAAAATTATTTTTAAAATGACATAGAGAAACAACTTTACAGCGACGTGTATGAGACTGGATGTGCGTTGTAGAGCAGTAGATATCGACTCAGAACGAGAATTCGGGAGCCGAGTTAGAATTCTAGTTGAATTCCTTGTATTCACTTACGCACAAACACCATTGGGAAAAGTATTAATCCGTCTCTTTTCTCCAGTTATGGGTTAAGTAATAGGATAGATTGGGTTCTAGAGCCTTCGATGGCAACCAGTCTACTGCAAAAAGCAATGACAACCTACTATGGGATAATCCTCTGCCCAATCAGTCATGTCTCTTTCGAGACATGATCGCCCAAAGCGTGTATCACGTATTGCACTTAACTGTATGTGACTGAAGCCCAGACGACAGATCAAAGCCAAGAATATTGCCAATTCGTTTTTGGATCTTATCAAGAAGCTCATTGTAAATAGGAGGGGGATCGTATATTATGTGACAAAAATATCCTAGATGATCACGTATTACATTCTTAGCAGCTGATCTAGAAAGGGAGTTATTTCCTGTGAAAAACGAATTGCCGCAGACTAATATAAATTTCAAAAGCAAGTATGTGAAACCATAAATATATTCCCTTATTTGCTCTATTTTTTTTTCATCTTATAGTTTTATTTTTTAGATCAGTTTCATTTTGCGTCTCAAAAATATTTTGCATTTCGCTGCATTTGTACGTATTTTGTAGCCCTCAGTTTTCTCTGTTAGTAAAATTGTAACGTTTAAATATACATACGTTTTAAATAAATGCATTGCTTATTATTTACAGGTGTGCAGCCTTTATTTGTCAAATAGAAATACAGATACCACGTTCAAATATATGTTCAACTTTTTTCTAAATTGCCTATGCATAGAGAAATTAACTATAGAGCAGAAAAATTAAAATATTCAATATGTTAATAGAAAGATAGATGAAAAGAATTACTCAAGTATTACGATACTATCTTCTGGCCCAATGCATAATGTTTTTTCTGTGTTACATATTACAACACAAGTGTAATAGGACTTCGTGTTTCTAAAATTAAAAAAGGGAATACATTACATCCTTATGTATACTATGACCCCCTAGTACAGCAATTTATGTGTAACTTTTTTTAAAAAGTGTACCATATTGTTTTAAAAAACCTCAGTGGTGTTGTATATCAGTCTGTTAAATGCCATACGTGAAACATTCTTAGAGATCATGTCTCGAGAAAGACATGACTGACTGGTCAAAAGGCTATAGAACCATATCTGTCCTGTTATTTAACCTATAACCGGAGGAAAGAGACAGGTGAATATCATTCCCAAGAATATTTGCGCGAAAGTGAATGTAAGGAATTCAACTGGAACTCGAAATCAGCTCCTTGATTTCTCGTTCCGAGCCAATATCCACTGAAACAAACATCGGTAGTGTATATATGTTTCGCTAAAAACATACTTCATTTTTCCCAGTATTAAAGAATAGAAATGTTCAAGATGTTTAATCATTGCGTGCTACTTATAATTTCCGTTTCAAAACTTACTTTCGAAATGTTATTCAAAACTGACAGATATTGTGTGTTTTCTTTATTAATTTTTTAATCAATTTTGGTGAATTTCCTGCCTTTGATACAAAAGACGTTCAATTACGCTGATTCTCAAAGAACAAATTTTTGCGACACACCATTCGTAAACAATTGTTTCAACACCTGTCTACTTCGTGTTTTTTTTTTTTTCATGCTGCGTGTAAGTACAAACTTGCTGGTTCAAATAAGAGATTTATTTAAGCAAAATAAACATTTCTGAATTAAAACCTTTTCCACCCGAGGGTATTTGCGCGTAAGTTAATTTATCGAACTCAACTGAGTTCGAAATGCAGTTGACTTCGTTGCATTCATTTACGCGCAAATACCCTTGAGAAAAGTATTAATCTATCTAATGACGAGTGCAAGGTGTACGACATATTTAAGGGGTTTTGATGTCAGAATTAGCTGCCTCTATTATGAAAGTTAGTGGCTTGGCAATGCTCTCAATGATTTTGCACAGGTTTCCAAAACCTCCGCACATGTACACTCACACATTCATACATTATATATAATGAAAATATTCCACACACGCAGTACATATTTACGTAGCCATCATACACATCACACACAGACACACACACACATGCGGTGTATTCACATAACAAACATGCACAAACAGGCACACACAAACTGTTTAACACATAGATGAGACCCGAACAGGTACTACCACTCGAGGCCAGGGAGAATTTTTTTTTTATTTCATTTTTTCTTTTAATCATTTCACCCCGAGCAAGGCAGAAATGCCACTGATGAGCGGGAAGCTACATAACTGTAAAAAGATTAATTAGAAAAGAGTGAGGAGTACAAACTAGTTAGAAAGGAGCTATAGAAAGCTGAGAAAGCAGGTGCGATGGCAGATACATAGGTGGAGAGAAAGGGAAGGATATACGGGGTTGGGGAGAGAGCTAGAGTCTATTGGTTAGTAGACGAGTATTGACACTGCATTTAAATTTCTGGAGGTTGTAGCCGTCAGGAAAGCAAGAATATGGGAGCGAGTTCCACAGGCGGGAAGTGCGAGAGAAGAAGCTGCAGGAGTAGAATTGTCGTCTGCATTTGGCTAACCTTGACTGTGAATGGGTGGGACCCAGTTGCCAGTCTGGTTGCACGAGTAAACACCTGTTGAGGAGGCACCAGGGATTTAAGTTCGTCCGAGCAGACGCCATGAAAGTATTTATAGAACAGACAAAGGAAGTGGCTGCAATCGAGCCACCAGATCAGTACCTATCACGTTACAGACTCTCCTTTGGAGCCTGTCGAGAACAGAGGAGAACGGCAGGGGCACCTGACCATAAATGGCAGCAGTACTCCATGCACAGACGGATGGTTGACTTGTATATATGCAGGATGGATTCATGCGGAAAAAACATCCTGGATCGACACAGTGACCCAACCTTCTTCGCAGTAGATTTAGCTATGGATTCAATATAATGGTTCCATTTGAGTTCTGAGGAGAGGGTAAGGCTGAGGCGTAGTATATTGCTCTCAGGTAGAATCGCATGGAGAGGTTGCCTGTAATGGTTGACAGACAACAGCTTAGACGCATTAAAGTTGACAAGCCACTTGCCCCAATTCACCACAGTGTAGATCCCGTTCAAGTTCAGCAGCGAGATTATGTCTGTCCTCCACGACAGGTTTCTTCCTGGTGAGGGAGTATATTGTGCTGTCATCTGCGTAGATGCCTACTTGGTAACTGATCTCATCTGGGGCGGGGGGGTCGTTGATAAAAATAAGGAAGAGCGTCGGGCCCAGGATAGAGTCCTGTGGGACACCAGCATTCTTGCTATAGGATGAAGAGGCATGCCCATTCAAATCGATCTTCATTTTGCTATTATTTAAATTTAGAGCCACACCACCGGTTAGAGTTTATATGTCATACCAAGTATTATATATATATATATATATATATATATATATATATATATATCTATAAAAAGTGTATTTCTTTAATAGAGCAGATTCTTTGTATCAATCAACACAATATCTACATCCCGGTATTGAGCAATTTACGATAAAAAAAAAACTGCTTGCCATAATACATTTTAACAGTAAAAACCACTGAAAAGTAACAACCTTGGCGGTAAATACTATCACAATTAAACACTATATATATATATATATATATATATATATATATATATATATATATATATATATAAGAATAGGGTACGTATGTATGGAATAATATTAAGTATCGAAAGAAACACCTTTCTTCAAAAGTGCTCAGTACAAACTTGTGCTAATAATATTTATTCAGAAATTATAACCTGAATATATTCTGATATCACTGCTACTTCTGTAGTGATATTCTAACATATTCATATTATAATTATAGTGATATTATGACATTTTCATGTCATAATTTATATATTAATATTAGTAGTAAAATCTAATGAAATAACACACCAGAGTTTGTTGCATTTGTTTTTAACAGTGCTCGATAAATATTCAAGCAATATTTGCAGTAATATTTTTATTATTGAAATTTAAATACAAACATTTTTCGCTACACAAGAACTGTCGTGTTTCGGTGCTATTTTTATCACCACATCAGGCAAAATACCTAATGAGGTACTAGAAATAGCACCAAAACACGACAGCTCTTGTGTAGCGAAAAAAGCTGTACTGATTATAAATGCCCCCTATATATATATATATATATATATATATATATATATATATATATAGATATAGATATAGATATATATAATATGTATTGTTATCTGTTATGATCTGATATCTTTTCTTCAAACATTTTTCAACGCTGTAAAGTTGTGTTCCAGTCACTTCTCTATAAATATTGTTCTGGGAAGCTTTTCTGACATATATTTATTTTATCATTTGTAACATTGTTGTTAAGGTATTTTTCTACGAGAAATGGACTCTTCGTCCTACAATATATTACTCCGTTCGTGATTTCCGGGGGAAGGGCAGTTAGAAACGCAGTTAAGGACAGCTAGTTCGCAGTTAAAGCTAGCTACTAACTAAGCAATAAACAGTGAAACTGTAACGTTCGGACTTACTTAATACTATTTACTGATTATTAGTACCCACTTTGGAAGTGTGTTCTTATACTTACACACTGCTTTGAACCTACCGTCTGTTTACCGTGTATTACTTCCGGCCAAACCGGTCACTAAACTGCGCGGCGTAATTTCACATCAAATCCACAATAATTTGGCGACAAAGATTTTGCCACAACAATTGACGACAAGGATTTGCGACAAGGATCTGCAAAGATCACCGGGATTAAAATATCCTCATAAAACGCGAGTTTTCGTAAAGAATTACGTGAAAAATAAGGCACAAAATAAGGGATTTCAAAAATATTTTATTACAGCTGGTAAAGTACCAGAGTTCACAACAAAATGGAAAATTAATTCTTCAGAACATAGAAAAACCATTAGAGACAGATCGAATTTTAGAAGCAAGTGTTGGAACAAGCAAATCAAACGAAACTCAGTGAAAAAGAAAGAATTTTCTTTTCACAAGACACCGTAGATACCATAGATAATTGTACATACGATCCCGAGGAAGACATAACATTTGCATCTTACTTTAAGAGATATAAGAATATTTATGATAAAGATTGTAAGAGCTGGGGCGACGTTAAAAAATTATGTCTCCTTCTAAGACATATTGGCACAATTGAGCATACTAATTCGGTAATTACATTCTAGTGAACGGACATTCACTGAAGCAGTGAAATCTCTTACTGAATTTTTCAGTCCAAAGACATCTATTTTTCATGAAAGTGGAAGTGATTTAATCTAAATAAAAATGAATCGAACGACTATACTACTTTCGCGTCATTTGTTAACAAACACTGAGAAGATTTTAGGCTGGCAGAGTTTAAAAAAAAAACAACTCCAAATACATGATATACGTGCAAGGACTAGTTTAAAAAATGATGCAGAAACTAGACGAAGAATACTAAGCAAATTGGAGAATGAACCAAATATATTTCTGTAGAAAATTGGTAAAGAAAGCCAAATGTGTGTCAGTATAAAACAGGATTTTAACAATATTGAAGAACTGGGCATTGCTCAGGTCAAAAAACATATGCTGCAATCAGAAACACTCAAAGTCTCTGAAAACTAATGAAGTAAAGAAAAAGCAATATAAATTTACTCATAAGCTATGTTACAGATGGGGAGCCAAACATTGATACAAAGATTGTGTTTTTATAAACAAAAATTCTATACAGGGTTGGACACAAACGTTCACATTGTCGAACTTAAAATATAACCAAAACAAATAGCTGCATAAAACTTACAAGAATTTCAATGAAACTCGGGGTCTGACTTGAATATAATTAACTTGCAGATAGAAAAAAATTGGCATAGTCAACGATGATAAAATCTAGCAGGATAGCAACATCTGTCACTGGAGAAAAATTAAATTTGAGATACAATTATTTGTCAACGCAACTTTCAACGGTAAGACTCGTAAAGTAACATTGTTTTCATAAACAATATAAACAACCTATTTGCTACTGATTGGATGACACAATTTCTGCTTTGAGACTTGCCTATCACTTCGTACTGGCTGAAAATTGAAAGTTAGAATGCCCAAGCTGATAAATTAAATAAAGAATGAAAGGAAGCCTATCCAGGATTTTTTTCTGGTGGCTTAGGCAGATGTACATAAATGATGGCTAAAACTGTTTTTAAAAAAGATGCTCACCCAGTATTAAAAAAGAGAAATGTACTTTTGCCTCGTTGCAGCAAATTAACGAGGAACTTGATAGATTAGAAAAGAAACTGATGTTCTATCAAAAGTAGAGTACAGTGAAAGGGCTGCATCAGTAGTCTATGTAAAAAAAAAATTCCAAAGACATAAGCGTTTGCGCTGACTTTTGGACAGCACTGAATGTTGTTCTGAAGGGCTATCATTACCCTCTTCCTATTCCCGAAATCATTTCTGTGAAGCTTATTGGGTGGAATTTTTCTCCAAATTTGCCCTTACAGACGCTCATTTACAAATTCCTGCTGACAAGTTGAGTTCTAAATTATTGTGTATAACATTGCGATTTATATAAATTCGAACGTTTACCGTTTGGAGTCAAGGTAGAGCCAGTAATATTTTAACAAGTCATGAATACCATACTTTAACTCGACTTCGCTGCCTCATACTTTGATGATATTCTAATGAAAAGCCAAAGCGTAGGCGAACGTAAGGATCATGTCCACAAATTTTTGATAAAATCCAAGAGTACAATGTCAAAATTAAAGAGACAAAATGTAATATTTTTTATAAAAAAATTTAAAGACCTAGGAGATATAATTGACAAGGATGGTAGAAAACCAAATCTTAAACGGTCTACGGCAATTAAAGACATGTCAGTGCTCATTAACATCGCTTTGTTAAAGAGTTTTCTAGGTCCAGTAAATTATTACGAGGCAGTCATATAAAATATAATTTGCGTGCTCCCTTTTATGAATTATTAAAAAATACAAGCTTCGGATTTGGACAGCAAAATGAATTCATTTGAAAAAATAAAGAAAACTCTAACGACGCGAGTTTCTTATGGCGTAAGAGAATGCATTTTACACAAAATGACTGATGGAACTGTAAATACGATAGCACACCCGTCGAGAATTTTAGTTCCTGCGGAGAAAAATATTCGCAGATTGAAAAAGAAACACTTGGGATTATATTCCCAGTCCTGAATTTCCACCGCTATATTTATGGTCGGCAATTCACTCTACAGACAGACGACAAGCCACTACTTACCATTTTTGGCCCAAAGAAAAGTCTGCCTACTCATAGATACGACAGACTTTGGAGATAGGGAACTATACTCTTGAATTATAATTTTAATGTCAACGAAAAAATTCGGCCATGCGGATGGAATGCCAAGATTAGTTCCCATATACAAAGAACTACTATAAAATACAATGCTCGCTACCCTTCAGTCTGAAGGAGAATTAAAAACTACCGTTTGTAATATGGTAAGGGAACTTCCAGTGACGCTGGAACAAATAAAACAAGAGGCTCGCCATGATGAGTATATTAAGGAAATAGAAGCGAAAATTATTGAAAAGGACCAACGAATTACGCGCGTTTTTTCTATGTTCGATGACGTGATACTATACAGAGAACGAGTTGCCATTCTGTTAACACTACAGAAACGCATTTTGAAAAGTTTTCACGTTAACCATCCAGGGAGTACTAATATGAAAAGTTTGAGGCATAGCTATGTCTATTTGAAATGTATGGACAGAGACAAACAAAACGCTGCTAAATCATGTAAAGGCTGGGCCTTAGAAGCCATGGCACTTCCTATTAAATTGAAACCATGGCCAAAAATGGACCTATCATATTCTAGAATTCACCTTGATTTCGCGGGACCTCTAGAAGGATATGACTACCTCGTTGTAGTCGACTGTTTCTCAAAGCGGCTCGAAGTTCACAGATGCAAGACCCAACTACAGAATTTATTATAAAATTTCTTCACGGGCTGTTTGCTAGATTCGGAGTAGTAGACACCTTAATATCTGATAATGGAACTCAGTTCATGTCAGCAGAATTTAGAGAATTCTGTGAAATTTACAGGTATCAAACACAACACCACACCTCCAAAGAGACTAGATGAGAGATTCGTAGATACCTTGAAAGAGCTTTGAAAAAAGCTAAGGCTACACCAAAGCCTTTCAACAATATACAGGATTACACCGAATGACAAGTCACCAGCTTCACAACCTCCAGCCGAAGTGATGTTCGCGGGTCGTGTACTATTTGTTTAAGACAAACTACTACCAAAACAGACGAAACCAAATAGAACAAACATCGTACCTGCAAGACGGTATAACACATAAAAAGTATTTTTCCAAATGTTTAAAGGCAACAATTCTTTCTGGGGGATGGGTAAGATGGAAAAAAGAATTAGGAATATGATTTATATAATTAAGGGTCTGCAATTCATACATAAAAGACACATAAATCAACTTAAGAAATGCTTAACTAACGAGGCTTATAACGGGTTACTTGAGGAAACAGTGATAGTTGCAATATACAACACTTTTTAACATTCCAAGCCCTCTAACTGCTCCCAGAATACCGTGTTCAAAAAGGGAAAGAAAAGCAACGGAGTTAATAGTGGTCAATCCAAGCGGAAAAGAAATTAAGACCACAAAAAGTTGTCAGAAGTGTCTACCACGAAAATTCTGTAGACTCCTGCGGGGTTGAGATTTTAGGAGTGGGATGTTATGGTGCCCTTCTACGAAGAATTGACTCTTCCTCTTACTATATATATAAACCTGCGTGGCTTCCAGTGGGCAGTTAGAAATGCAGTTAACGACAGCTTGTACGCAGTTAAGTACAGCTAGTATGCAGTAAAACGCAGATTCTAGTCAGCCAATAAGCAGCGTAACTGTACCGTTCGGACTTGCTTATTTCTATTTACGGATTATTAATACTTACTTTATACATATGGTCTACATTCTGTTTTCCGTGTCTTACTTCCAGCCAAACTGGTCACTACAACTTTGCCGCGAGGTTTCACCACAACAACTCCACAACAATTTGGCGACGAATATTTCGCCATCACAATAGCAATAGATATTTCCCTGTTTAGGATCTGCTTTCCAGTTTTCTCTTTTCCAATCTTGTCACTCCTTTTTTTTTCAATTGGAATAGATAGACTAAACTATCGCCCGGTTCAAACTCCACCCACGTTTATTGAACAGGTGAAGAGGCTCTTCCCTTGTTCCCTGTTTAGGATGTCGTTTCCGGTTTTCTCTTTTCTAATCTTTTCGTAGCCCTCTGCACATCAGTGGCGTTACCGCCTTACTCGGGGTGATATGATTAATATATATATATATATATATATATATATATATATATATATATATATATTAGACTCATTGAGCTGCTGTTGAAATATATGCTGTCTCTGTGTTCTATTCTTATAAATTCTCTCTTAAATTTCTAGCCTGATGAACACCCTTCCAGCTTCTTGCTTCCCTGTCAAGTATGACTTCAAAATATTCAATGCTACATCATTCACCATATTATAATTTCTCCTCAATAACATTTTTTCTTTAATTCCATTTGCGTCGTGATGCCAACACTGCGATTACATGATTAAATCATGAGACACTTTTTAATAAGAGTTTGTTTTTGTTTCGTAGTTTCATCCGCTTAGAAATATTAATTTTCTTCACTGCAAATTTACATACTCTGCCATAAATATTAGTTTCTTGCTTAACTGTCAACCTCTATTTTCAAACATTCAAAACTTTATCTTCTGTCTCTTTAAAATATCGTATTGTCTTCTCTCTTCAATAACATTTTCTCAGTTTACTTCCCACTCAGTAGCCCCTAGCGTCTTAGTGGCTTTACTTCTTGCTGAAATAAAAAAGTTCAAATATATATAATTTTAAACATGAAACTGACTCTATTATTAACAGGTAAATGAATAACAATCGTTAATTCGTGTAAAAGTGAAGCCACTGATTAAATCTTTATTTCGATTTGATTCAGTAATACTACTACTAATAATACTGTCAATACTACTACTAATAAAAATGTAATTATTTTATTGACATTGCTACACTTAGACTGTAATGTGTATTTGAAGATCTTAAAAATTATAAAATACAAGAACTTTGAAATCGAAATCTCAGAATTGTGGCTCATGAGGGTATCAACAATTCCAGTTAATTTGGTTCCCATGATTATTTGGAAACGATTCTTGCTAGCACAAGCGCAAAAAATACTAACATAGTACACTAAGTACAGCTCATGCTTCAAAACAGATCTGATGTATGTAAAATCTTAGCTGTTTTCGTTTGTTTGTTTGTTTGTTTCTGGATTTAAACTGTTGTATCCTTCAAAAAGATTACATACCGAAAAGGTGGTCAGTCAGTCAGTTTATGTGCCATACGTGATACACGCTTGAGCGATCATGTCTCGAAAGAGACATGACTGACTGGGCAGAAGATTATCCCGCAGTAGGTTGCCATTGCTTTCTACGGTAGACTGGTTGCCGACCAAGGCTATAGAACCCAATCTGTCCTGCTATTTAACCCATAACTGGAAGGAAGAGACGGATTAATACCTTTCCCAAGGGTATTTGCGCGTAAGTGAATACAATGGATTCAGCCGGAATTCGAACTCGGTTCCCCGGCTTCTCGTTCCGAGCCGATATCCACTTCGAGTGAAATAACAGCAACACGTGAGCAGATGAAAGAAGAGAGGTTTATTGTAACGAGAAGACACTGTTGCAAGACAGGGAATCTGATGGCAGGCTAGTAATTGACGAAGCAAGAGTATTTACTGCCTTCCCACCACGTCGGAATTCATAGCCCTTAAGCTTAGCCAAAAATATCTCGCTTAAGGCTTGGTCGGGCTCTTTCTTTTTCAACCCAAACGAGACTCTACCCTTCGGTGGAGCGCCGCTTGGGTTCCACACTGCTCGGACGTAGAAACGTGAACAAGTGTGCTTGCTCAGGAATGATCGCACAATCCGTACGCAAGAGTCGGTTCCTAAACAAGGGCATTTGCTACCCTTCTACCAAGGCAGGCGTGACACAAGTTCGATTTATGCGTGAAGTCCGAACCAAAAATATCCCGTAGACTTGGCTTAATGCTGGGGCTACCTCATTTTTTATCAACTTAAGCGAGACTCTACCATTCGGTGGAGCCTCTGTTGGGTTCCTCTCTGCTCGGAAGCAGAGAGATGAAGAAAATGCTTGCTCAGGACTGATTCAGTCAGTTAAGTGCCATACGTAATATACGCTTGGGCGATCATGTCTCCAAAGAGACATGACTGACTGGGCAAAAGATTATCCCGCTTTCTGCAGTAGACTGGTTGCCGACCAAGGCTATAGAACCCAATCTGTCCTGCTATTTAACCCATAACTAGAAGGAAGAGACGGATTAATATCTTTCCCAAGGGTATTTGCGCGTAAGTGAATACAATGGATTCGAACTCGGCTCACCGGTTTCTCGTTCCGAGCCGATATCCACTGTACCACAACGCATATCCGGACTGATTACTTAATCCATAAGCAATTCTCGTGGCGAAGGAAATGGTTATTTGCCGATTTTCACTGAAGAAGGTGTGACACAAGTTCAATTGAGGTGGGAACTCTGGCCAGTAATTTCAGCTAAAAATGTCCCGTAGACTCAGCTTAACTTCTGGCTCTTGTAATTTTTTCTACCCAAGCAAAGCTCTACCCCTCGGCGGAGCCTCGCTTGGGCCCCCTCCCTTCAATCGAACGCAGAGAGGTGAGCAAGAGTACTTGCTTCGGTTTAATCACCCAGACAGCAAGCAAGCCTCGTTGCCTGTGCTCACTATATATGACTATTAATATAATCGCTCCACCTGTAATGTGATCAGTACTGACTTAGCAGCGCAGCTACAGTCACTTTCTAACCGTCGCAATGTAGCTTCCCTGTGTCTCTTCTACAAATATTGTATGTCTTTTGCTCCGATGAACTTAGCTCATTGGTGACCCCTATGTTTGAATTTACTCGAGCCTCAAGATTAGCAACTAGGTCCCACCCTTTAACTGTGAAACCAATAAAATATGAACGCAAAATATACTCCATCAGCTTCTTTTACCGCACTGTCCGCCTGTGGAATTCCCATTAGTTTACTTGCTTCCCAAAATCCGTGATAATGACAACCCCGTGCTAAGTGCACATTG
Source organism: Ascarosepion bandense (assembly GCA_037127315.1). NCBI lineage: Eukaryota > Metazoa > Mollusca > Cephalopoda > Sepiida > Sepiidae > Ascarosepion > Ascarosepion bandense. Next base: position 141,557 of record JBBBDQ010002022.1, read on the forward strand.
TCTTTTATACATCCGGGCGACCAGATGTCACGTGGTACGAGCCATGATACAACATTTCCCCACCTGACATTTTTTTATGTCAGTCGGACCCCATAATATTGTCTTTTGATATTTATTTCTATAGTTCTCGTCGGGGTACGTTTTCGTTTGCTCGTAGGGTTTTGTTTTATTCGTGAGAGCTTGGGTACCTCACACATGTCATAAATGAAAGACTCATGAGCGTCATTTATGACATGTGTGCTAGGCGATAAATTGATGAGCTGGGTGATATATTGGGATGAGCTGAGTGATAAATTACAAACAAAAGAAGATTTAATATGGAAAATCGTTGTTCTCATCTGAGCTGATATACATACCAATATAGCCACCACGTCTCCAACAACTACGCCCTGAATATCACCCTGCATATTTTGCTTAGCTGATAAGGGAGATCTGTTGATATATTTTGATCTAATTAAAGACTATTTTATATTTGTTCTTCTCGTCGTTCATTTGTATCTGGGGTATACCTATTTTTTATTTGGTTGATATATCTTTGTATCTTCCATTTTTCATATTTTTCTTCTTTTTAACCTTGAAAGACACTTTGTTGGTAGAGCGTTATGAATTCGAATTCTTCGTCACCAACTGTTTTATCAAAGAATGAAGAGATACACAGAAATGTAGACAAACTACTTTATTGAATAAGTAGTACAAACCAGATGTATATACAATATTTGCAATCTCTCACAATAGTGTTACTTCCCGAAGTCCGTGATAATGACACCTCCCGTGCAATGCGCACATTTTATATTATACATCCGGGCGACTCGATGTCACATGGTACGAGCCACGACACAAAATAACATTAAATGATGAATGCTTATTATACATGCCAAAAAACGTAGGATAGGTGCTAAACAAACCTTAAGTTAAGTAATATCGTCGTAACTCGAAAACGATGCAATTAGTTTTACATTTTTCTTTGGATATAAATATCATGTTTGATATTCATTTTACGCCTCAATGCGAACCATTTTTTATTCAGTGTTTATTTGCATTCTTCCTTATCAGAGTGCCAAAAATGTGACAGTTTATGTTAATAAAAAGGATAGAAATCAAAGGATATAGAAATATCGGTGAGGGTATATAAAATGAAGCCAAATGTTGTTAACAAAAAAGATGTTTAAAAGGTGAACGAACACCGGTATTCTTCTGGCCAAGCAAGTATGCATGGCAAATGATTGAAAAAAATGTCGCTTATTATTCAATCTTTATTCTTTACTTCATGGTTGTTTCGTGGTATTTTAGAATTTAATTTCTGTGATGAGTAATTATTAACATTCTTTTGTTATTTCTAAAGAACATTTGATATGGAAAATCTTTGTTCTCATCTTAGCTGATATAGATACCAATATAGCCACAACGTTTCCAACAAGCATGCTCTGAATATCACCATGCATCTTTTGCTTAGCAGATAGGGGAGATCTATTGATATATTTCGATCTAATTCAAGACTATTTTATTTTTGTCACAGCTTAGTGAATTTCAGTATCAATACTAATAAAGATTTTAAATATAAATTAAAATAACATAATACAACTAACATTTTTAAGTCTTTCTTTTCGAGACCCATATGCTGAGTAGGGTTATCTTTTCTCAGATGCGTCTCTCTCTTTGGGTTGATTGCAACTCAGCTGAGTAACATTCTTTTTCTTATAGTCAAGAATTGCTTCGCCCGGACATTGAAGAATTGTCTTCTTTTTGTCTGGTAATTACACGAACGCTTCAAAGCCAACCTGATATTGAATTATGGGGATGAGCTGGGTGATAAATTACAAACAAAAGAACATTTGATATGAAAAATAGATTGCGAATTAATTTCTAAGAAGCGTGGACGAAAAATTAATCACGTAACTTTCGGATTTTCATCAAATTGTAAACGAAAATTAAATAAAAATGACAGTATCTTATTATACCGATCTATTAGACAGCTTTTCCTTCTCTTGTAGGGTGACAAGATATATATAGTTTACATAAATACAATCTTTTATTTTACACTATTTACATTGTTCCAAATATTGTCCCCGTCTGTATTGCCATGTTTATGATGTTTCAGCCGTTGTACACTCTGGCCTTCTTCAGTTGCTACGAATTTTGAACAGAATACTTTATTAAGAACTTCCTAGCATCTGAAGAAGGCAGGTGTGTACAACAGCCAAAAATTCGTAAACATGGCAGTAAAGATTATGACAATAATCCGAACAATGTAACTAGTGTATATACTACCACATCACAGAAGTAAAGAAAAATACACTTTATATTATATGATGGGGCTAGTATTTTGTATTATAATAGACTAGCAGTATAGCCCGGAGTTGCTCGGGTGTAATGAAAGCTTTAAAAGTAACCCATGATCCTGGAGCTCAGTCAAATTTTGATTTTCTGGTATCAATATCAAATCAGTTTTTCTCGTCGTAAACTGAATTTTGAAGGCTAAATAAGTCCTCTGAGTAAATGGTATCATGGCTGAGACTAAGAACTACAATTATGCCTACTTAGAGAGCCAAACCCGAAGCAAAAACTAAAATAAAAGGGCTGAAAAAATACACCTGATCAAATTCTTCAAATTACTTATCCGCTTCTTTCCCCTGTCTCTTTTTCCCTCTATCTGGCCTGTTAGTATCAGGTTCTCCAAGCCCGCCTTCATCATTGCATATCCCAGGAACTTTAGTTGTCTCTTCCTGATGCTCAGTATTAATTTTCTTTTCATTTCCATTCTTTCCAAAACCTCGACATTGCTCACATGCTCAGCCCATGATATCCGCAGCTTCTTTCTTTAGAACCACTTTTCAGCTGCTTCAGTTTTTCCTATTTCCAGTGTATCTATTAAAATACGAGTAACAATTAACTTACTCTTCAAACAAATAAATTTGAATAAATAAGTCAGTTGATACCCTTCGTAAATTTCCCTAAATCTTGTATATATATATATATATATATATATATATATATAGAAAGAAAGAGAGAGAGAGAAAAACAGAGAGAGTGAGGAGAGAAAAGAAAAAGTTACACTAAATGTTTTTTATATAAATTGGGTCATGGTTTTATAGATATCCATCCTAATGTTTCCCTGGACACAACCATATAAACCTTTTCATGTCATCATCAATCTTTAGCTATACTCATAATTTTTTATTCCTACAAACTCCTTTCGCCCTCATATATCATCTGATTTATCACAGTCATTTTATCAGTAATTCTCTAATTTGTGTGACTCCCATCTTTTTTATTGGGTAAACTTTCGTGAATATACACACATTGCACACACATAAATAGTTTGTTAACTTTACGAAATCAACAAATCGTTTCTGACTTGATGATAACTTGAAATTAGTAAAAGTTTTGAAAATGTTTCTTCAACTTTTCTTCTGCATTTCGGACAATTTTTAATGGAACTTAGATGGGCCACTCGTAGTTGCTTAAATGTTGATTAGAGAAATTAATTGACACAAAATTTATGTTGTTTTTATTATATATACGATAGGGATCATTTACTAACAAAATATACATAATATATAGATTTTTTGCTTACGCTTTATTTTAATATAACATATTTGAGAGAAGTATTTTATTGATTTATTGTACAGTTTTTTTTCTCTCTTCCAACTTGAATTTTCGAGAAATCACCGGCATAATTTTAATAATATTTCTCGAATATTCAGGTCGGTAATGGAAATAAATTAATATCCTGTTTAATAAATCCATAGAAAGAAGAACATCTATAATACTGATGCCTCTTATTCTAACGTTTAAGCAATAAATTAAAATCCATTCCTAGATGTGCTTTCGTGGGAAGGTTCATTTTGAAATTTCGTGGATGCTGAGTGATGTAACTTAATATAACATTTCTGTGAATACACGAGTATCTTGTAATTAAATATCAAGTAACTAACATTGTTGTATAGTTGTTAATAATTACATTGTGCAAAATATAATCAATTGCCTTGAAAAGTTCCATGAGATGACGAAACGCGTCGGCTAAGACCAAGTACTGATTTATTCTTGGATATATATATATATATATATATATATATATATACGGCAAAAGAAAAAAATACAGTAATTTTTAGCAACACAAGTTTGCGTTTTTTTTGTTTGCTTGTATTTTCTTTTTATACTCTTAGATATTACAACTTACACTCCTCAAGACAATATTGGAAGGAGATTGAAAATTTGTGGAAGCATTATAAAATGGAAATGGAAAATATAAAGTTACATCGCATTTTTATATCTTTCAATTATAATACACAAAAGATTATTCGTGAGTATAAAAATTAACAGACACAATCTTTGCAATTAATCTAACTTGACATTCTCAAAATAAAATTTGATGCCTAAATACACAAATGGATATAGATGTATATTTTTACATTTGTAACCATTTATTTTAGCTATAAATGGTAATTTAAAATTGAATTATTTAAAGTTAAATTTTCTAATAGAATCTCTTTTAAGATTGTACCATCATGCTGCATACTCATATATATTTAATTTGGTATTCATCCTCTATAAGAAAGTCAAAGAAGATGTACATTAAAACACACTGTTTAATCATTTACTTTTATAAAGAGTGCTCGATACAGAGTAGAAATTAATAATGTAATTTTGTTATTACAATAATTTATAAAAACCTTATATTATTTCACAATACTTTTCACGTTTCAGAACAATACTATTCCTTTTCACGTGTAACTTAAAATAAAGGTTTCAATGATGTATTTTTAAAATCAACCATCCATCTGTGCAAAGATTACTGCTGTCATATATTATCAAGCGCCCCTGCTATTCATCTCGGTGTTCTCGACAGGCTCCTAGGGAGAATCTGTAATATCTCGACTTGGCAACTCGACTCCAGTCACTTTCTCACCGGCAGGGTATGGCTTCCCTCTGTCTGTTCTACAAATATATTCATGGCATCTGCTCCAACGAACTTAAGTAACTGGTGCCAGAGCAACAAGAATATCTACGTGCAATTAGACTGGCAACAAGGTCCAACTCAATTAGAGTTAGATCAACCAAATGCAGACGACAGTTCTACTACTTCAGCTACTTTTCACGCACTTCCCGCCTGTAGAACTCCCTTTCATATAATTGCATTCCTGATAAATTCAAACTATAAGAATTTAAATGTAAAGTCAATTCCCATCTCTTATTTACTTCGCTACAGTTTTTCTTTTTGCATCAACATGTATATCTTGTTCTTTTCCTTTCTCTCTATCTTCGGAACTGTCTTCACACATGCGTTCGCATCCTTCTCTGGCCCTTTCTCTGACACCCCCTGTAACTGGTTCGTCTTTCTCTTCACTCTTTCTACATCCCCCCGTGTATCTTGTTCTTTTCCTTTCTCCCTTTCTTCGGAACTGTCTTCACACCTGTGTTCGCATCCTTCTCTGGCCATTTCTCTGATACCCTCTTTAGCTGGTTCGTCTTCCTCTTCACTCTTTCTACAACACCCCGTGTATCTTGTTCTTTTCCTTTCTCCCTGTCTTCGGAACTGTCTTCACATCTGTGTTCGCATCCTTCTCTGGCCCTTTCTCTGACACCCTCTGTAACTGGTACGTCTTCCACTTCACACTTTCTACATCACCCCGTGTATCTTGTTCTTTTCCTTTCTTTCTATCTTCGGAACTCTCTTCACTCCTCTGTTCGCATCATTCTCTGGCCCTTTCTCTGACACCCCATGTAACTGGTACGTCTTCCACTTCATACTTTCTACATCACCCCGTGTATATTGTTCTTTTCCTTTCTCTCTATCTTCGGAAATGTCTTCACACATGTGTTCGCATCCTTCTCTGGCCCTTTCTCTGACACCCTCTGTAACTGGTTCGTCTTCCTCTTCACTCTTTCTATATCATCCCGTGTATCTTGTTCTTTTCCTTTATCTCTATCATCGGAACTGACTTCACACTTGTGTTCGCATCCTTCTCTGGCCCTTTCTCTGACACCCCCTGTAACTGCTTCGTCTTCCTCTTCACTCTTTCTACATCATCCCGTGTATCATGTTCTTTTCTTTTCACTCGAACTTCGGAACTGTCTTCACACATGTGTTTGCATCCTTCTCTGGCCCTTTCTCTAACACCCCCTGTAACTGGTTCGTCTTTCTCTTCATTCTTTCTACATCACCCCGTGTATCTTGTTCTTTTCCTTTCTCCCTGCCTTCGGAACTGTCTTCACACCTGTGTTCGCATTCTTGTCTGGCCCTTTCTCTGACACCCCCTTTAACTGGTTCGTCTTCCTCTTCACTCTTTCTACATCACCCCGTGTATCTTGTTCTTTTCCTTTCTCCCTGTCTTCGGAACTGTCTTCACACCTGTGTTCGCATCCTTCTCTGGCCCTTTCTCTGATACCCCCTTTAACTGGTTCGTCTTCCTCTTCACTCTTTCTACATCATTCCGTGTATCTTGTTCTTTTCCTTTCTCTCAATCTTCGGAACTGTCTTCACATCTGTGTTCGCATCCTTCTCTGGCCCATTCTCTGACACCCTCTTTAACTGGTACGTCTTCCACTTCATTCTTTCTACATCACCCCGTGTATCTTGTTCTTTTCCTTTCTCTCCATCTTCGGAACTGTCTTCACATCTGTGTTCGCATCCTTCTCTGACCCTTTCTCTGACACCCCATGTAACTGATACGTCTTCCACTTCATACTTTCTACATAACCCCGTGTATATTGTTCTTTTCCTTTCTTTCTATCTTCGGAACTCTCTTCACTCCTCTGTTCGCATCCTTCTCTGGCCCTTTCTCTGATACCCCCTGTAACTGGTTCGTCTTCCTCTTCACTCTTTCTACATCATCCCGTGTATCTTGTTCTATTCCTTTATCTCTATCATCGGAACTGACTTCACATTTGTGTTCGCATCCTTCTCTTGCCCTTTCTCTGACACCCCCTGTAACTGCTTCGTCTTCCTCTTCACTCTTTCTACATCATCCCGTGTATCATGTTCTTTTCCTTTCACTCTATCTTCGGAACTGTCTTCACACATGTGTTCGCATCCTTCTCTGGCCCTTTCTCTAACCCCCCCTGTAACTGGTTCGTCTTTCTCTTCATTCTTTCTACATCACTCCGTGTATCTTGTTCTTTTACTTTCTCCCTGTCTTCGGAACTGTCTTCACACCTGTGTTCGCATTCTTGTCTGGCCCTTTCTCTGACACCCCCTTTAACTGGTTCGTCTTCCTCTTCCTTCTTTCTACATCACCCCGTGTATCTTTTTCTTTTCTTTTCTATCTATCTTCGGAACACTCTTCACTCCTGTTTTCGCATCCTTCTCTGGTCCTTTCTCTGACACCCCCTTTAACTGGTTCGTCTTCCACTTCACTCTTTCTACATCACACCGAGTATCTTGTTCTTTTCCTTTCTCTCTATCTTCGGAACTGTCTTCACACCTGTGTTCGCATCATTCTCTGGCCCTTTCTCTGACACCCTCTATAACTGGTTCGTCTTCCACTTCACTCTTTCTACATCACCCCGTGTATCGTGTTCTTTTCCTTTCTCTCCATCTTCGGAACTGTCTTCCAACCTGTGTTCGCATCCTTCTCTGGCAATTTCTCTGACACCCACTGTAACTGGTTCGTCTTCCTCTTCACTCTTTCTACATCATCCCCTGTATCATGTTCTTTTCCTTTCTCTCTATCTTCGGAACTGACTTCACACTTGTGTTCGCATCCTTCTCTGGCCCTTTCTCTGACACTCCCTGTAATTGCTTAATCTTCCTCTTCACTCATTCTACATCACTCCGTGTATCTTGTTCTTTTCCTTTCTCTCTATCTTCGGAACTGTCTTCACACCTGTGTTCGCATCCTTCTCTGGCCCTTTCTCTGACACCCCCTGTAACTGGTTCGTCTTTCTCTTCACTCTTTCTACATCACACCGTGTATCTTGTTCTTTTCCTTTCTTTCTATTTCGGAACACTCTTTACTCCTGTGTGCGTATCATTCTCTGGCCATTTCTCTGACACCCCCTGTAACTGGTACGTCTTCCACTTCACTCTTTCTACATCACCCCGTGTAACTTGTTCTATTCTTTCTCTCTATCTTCGGAACTGTCTTCACACCTGTGATTCGCATACTTCTCTGGCCATTTCTCTGACACCCCCTGTAATTGCTTCGTCTTCCTCTTCACTCATTCTACATCACCCCGTGTATCTTATACTTTTCTTTCTCTTTATCTTCGGAACTATATTCACACCTGTGTTCGCATCCTTCTCTGGCCCTTTCTCTGACACCCCCTGTAACTGCTTGACTTACTCTTCACTCTTTCTACATCATTCCGTGTATCTTGTTCTTTTCCTTTCTCTCTATCTTCGGAACTTTCTTCACATCTGTGTTCGCATCCTTCTCTGGCCATTTCTCTGACACCCACTTTAAATGGTTCGTCTTCCACTTCACTCTTTCAACATCACACCGAGTATCTTGTTCTTTTACTTTCTCTCTATCTTCGGAACTGTCTTCACACCTGTGTTCGCATAATTCTCTGGCCCTTTCTCTGACACCCCCTGTAATTAGTTCGTCTTCCTCTTCACTCTTTCTACATCACCCCGTGTGTCTTGTTCTATTCCTTTCTCTCTATCTTCGGAACTGTCTTCACACCTGTGCTCGCATCCTTCCCTGGCCCTTTCTCTGACACCCCCTGTAACTGGTTCGTCTTCCACTTCACTCTTTCAACATCACACCGAGTATCTTGTTCTTTTCCTTTCTCTCTATCTTCGGAACTGTCTTCACACCTGTGTTCGCATAATTCTCTGGCCCTTTCTCTGACACCCCCTGTAATTAGTTCGTCTTCCTCTTCACTCTTTCTACATCACCCCGTGTGTCTTGTTCTATTCATTTCTCTCTATCTTCGGAACTGTCTTCAAACCTGTGTACGCATCCTTCTCTGGCCCTTTCTCTGACACCCCCTGTAACTGGTTCGTCTTCCTCTTCACTTTTCTACATCACTCCGTGTATCTTGTTCTTTTCTTTTCTCTCAATCTTCGGAACTGTCTTCACACCTGTGTTCGCATCCTTCTCTGGCCCTTTCTCTAACACCCCCTGGAACTGGTTCGTCTTTCTCTTCACTCTTTCTACATCACCCCGTGTATCTTGTTCTTTTCCTTTCTACCTGTCTTCGGAACAGTCTTCACACTTGTGTTCGCATCCTTCTCTGGCCCTTTCTCTGACACCCCCTGTAACTGGTTCGTCTTCCTCTTCACTTTTCTACATCACCCCGTGTATCTTGTTCTTTTCTTTTCTCTCAATCTTCGGAACTGTCTTCACACCTGTGTTCGCATCCTTCTCTGGCCCTTTCTCTGACACCCTCTGTAACTGGTACGTCTTCCTCTTCACTCTTTCTACATCACCCCGTGTATCTTGTTCTTTTCCTTTCTCTCTATCTTCGGAACTGTCTTCACACCTGTGTTCGCATCCTTCTCTGGCCTTTTCTCTGACAGCCTCTGTAACTGGTTCGTCTTCCTCTTCATCTTTCTACATCACCCCGTGTCTCTTGTTCTTTTCCTTTCTCTATATCTTCGGAACTGACTTCACACTTGTGTTCGCATCCTTCTCTGGCCATTTCTCTGACACCCCCTGTAACTGGTTTGTCTTCCTCTTCACTCTTTCTACATCACCCCGTGTATTTTGTTCTTTTCCTTTCTCTCAATCTTCGGAACTGTCTTCACACCTGTGTTCGCATTCTTGTCTGGCCCTTTCTCTGACACCCTCTGTAACTGTTTCGTCTTCCTCTTCACTCTTTCTACATCACTCCGTGTATCTTGTTCTTTTCCTTTCTCTCAATCTTCGGAACTGTCTTCACACCTGTGTTCGCATCCTTCTCTGGCCCTTTCTCTGACACCCCCTGTAACTGTTTCGTCTTCCTCTTCAATCTTTCTACATCATCCCGTGTATCATGTTCTTTTCCTTTCTCTCTATCTTCGGAACTGACTTCACACTTTTGTTCGCATCCTTCTCTGGCCCTTTCTCTGACACCCCCTGTAACTGGTTCGTCTTCCTCTTCACTTTTCTACATCACTCCGTGTATCTTGTTCTTTTCTTTTCTCTCAATCTTCGGAACTGTCTTCACACCTGTGTTCGCATCCTTCTCTGGCCCTTTCTCTAACATCCCCTGTAACTGGTTCGTCTTTCTCTTCACTCTTTCTACATCACCCCGTGTATCTTGTTCTTTTCCTTTCTATCTATCTTCGGAACACTCTTCACTCCTGTTTTCGCATCCTTCTCTGGTCCTTTCTCTGACACCCCCTTTAACTGGTTCGTCTTCCACTTCACTCTTTCTACATCACACCGAGTATCTTGTTCTTTTCCTTTCTCTATATCTTCGGAACTGTCTTCACACCTGTGTTCGCATCATTCTCTGGCCCTTTCTCTGACACCCTCTATAACTGGTTCGTCTTCCTCTTCACTCTTTCTACATCACCCCGTGTATCGTGTTCTTTTCCTTTCTCTCCATCTTCGGAACTGTCTTCAAACCTGTGTTCGCATCCTTCTCTGGCAATTTCTCTGACACCCACTGTAACTGGTTCGTCTTCCTCTTCACTCTTTCTACATCATCCCCTGTATCATGTTCTTTTCCTTTCTCTCTATCTTCGGAACTGACTTCACACTTGTGTTGGCATCCTTCTCTGGCCCTTTCTCTGACACTCCCTGTAATTGCTTAATCTTCCTCTTCACTCATTCTACATCACTCCGTGTATCTTGTTCTTTTCCTTTCCCTCTATCTTCGGAACTGTCTTCACACCTGTGTTCGCATCCTTCTCTGGCCCTTTCTCTGACACCCCCTGTAACTGGTTCGTCTTTCTCTTCACTCTTTCTACATCACACCGTGTATCTTGTTCTTTTCCTTTCTTTCTATTTCGGAACACTCTTTACTCCTGTGTGCGTATCATTCTCTGGCCATTTCTCTGACACCCCCTGTAACTGGTACGTCTTCCACTTCACTCTTTCTACATCACCCCGTGTAACTTGTTCTATTCCTTTCTCTCTATCTTCGGAACTGTCTTCACAACCTGTGTTCGCATACTTCTCTGGCCATTTCTCTGACACCCCCTGTAATTGCTTCGTCTTCCTCTTCACTCATTCTACATCACCCCGTGTATCTTATACTTTTCTTTCTCTTTATCTTCGGAACTATCTTCACACCTGTGTTCGCATCCTTCTCTGGCCCTTTCTCTGACACCCCCTGTAACTGCTTGACTTACTCTTCACTCTTTCTATATCATTCCGTGTATCTTGTTCTTTTCCTTTCTCTCTATCTTCGGAACATTCTTCACATCTGTGTTCGCATCCTTCTCTGGCCATTTCTCTGACACCCACTTTAAATGGTTCGTCTTCCACTTCACTCTTTCAACATCACACCGAGTATCTTGTTCTTTTACTTTCTCTCTATCTTCGGAACTGTCTTCACACCTGTGTTCGCATAATTCTCTGGCCCTTTCTCTGACACCCCCTGTAATTGGTTCGTCTTCTTCTTCACTCTTTCTATATCACCCCGTGTGTCTTGTTCTATTCCTTTCTCTCTATCTTCGGAACTGTCTTCACCCCTGTGGTCGCATCCTTCCCTGGCCCTTTCTCTGACACCCCCTGTAACTGGTTCGTCTTCCACTTCACTCTTTCAACATCACACCGAGTATCTTGTTCTTTTCCATTCTCTCTATCTTCGGAACTGTCTTAACACCTGTGTTCGCATAATTCTCTGGCCCTTTCTCTGACACCCCCTGTAATTAGTTCGTCTTCCTCTTCACTCTTTCTACATCACCCCGTGTGTCTTGTTCTATTCATTTCTCTCTATCTTCGGAACTGTCTTCAAACCTGTGTACGCATCCTTCTCTGGCCCTTTCTCTGACACCCCCTGTAACTGGTTCGTCTTCCTCTTCACTTTTCTACATCACTCCGTGTATCTTGTTCTTTTCTTTTCTCTCAATCTTCGGAACTGTCTTCACACCTGTGTTCGCATCCTTCTCTGGCCCTTTCTCTAACACCCCCTGTAACTGGTTCGTCTTTCTCTTCACTCTTTCTACATCACCCCGTGTATCTTGTTCTTATCCTTTCTACCTGTCTTCGGAACAGTCTTCACACTTGTGTTCGCATCCTTCTCTGGCCCTTTCTCTGACACCCCCTGTAACTGGTTCGTCTTCCTCTTCACTTTTCTACATCACTCCGTGTATCTTGTTCTTTTCTTTTCTCTCAATCTTCGGAACTGTCTTCACACCTGTGTTCGCATCCTTCTCTGGCCCTTTCTCTGACACCCTCTGTAACTGGTACGTCTTCCTCTTCACTCTTTCTACATCACCCCGTGTATCTTGTTCTTTTCCTTTCTCTCTATCTTCGGAACTGTCTTCACACCTGTGTTCGCATCCTTCTCTGGCCTTTTCTCTGACACCCTCTGTAACTGGTTCGTCTTCCTCTTCATCTTTCTACATCACCCCGTGTCTCTTGTTCTTTTCCTTTCTCTATATCTTCGGAACTGACTTCACACTTGTGTTCGCATCCTTCTCTGGCCATTTCTCTGACACCCCCTGTAACTGGTTTGTCTTCCTCTTCACTCTTTCTACATCACCCCGTGTATTTTGTTCTTTTCCTTTCTCTCAATCTTCGGAACTGTCTTCACACCTGTGTTCGCATTCTTGTCTGGCCCTTTCTCTGACACCCTCTGTAACTGTTTCGTCTTCCTCTTCACTCTTTCTACATCACTCCGTGTATCTTGTTCTTTTCCTTTCTCTCAATCTTCGGAACTGTCTTCACACCTGTGTTCGCATCCTTCTCTGGCCCTTTCTCTGACACCCCCTGTAACTGTTTCGTCTTCCTCTTCAATCTTTCTACATCATCCCGTGTATCATGTTCTTTTCCTTTCTCTCTATCTTCGGAACTGACTTCACACTTTTGTTCGCATCCTTCTCTGGCCCTTTCTCTGACACCCCCTGTAACTGGTTCGTCTTCCTCTTCACTTTTCTACATCACTCCGTGTATCTTGTTCTTTTCTTTTCTCTCAATCTTCGGAACTGTCTTCACACCTGTGTTCGCATCCTTCTCTGGCCCTTTCTCTAACACCCCCTGTAACTGGTTCGTCTTTCTCTTCACTCTTTCTACATCACCCCGTGTATCTTGTTCTTTTCCTTTCTCTCTATCTTCGGAACTGTCTTCACACCTGTGTTCGCATCCTTCTCTGGCCTTTTCTCTGACAGCCCCTGTAACTGGTTCGTCTTCCTCTTCACTCTTTCTACATCACCCCGTGTATCTTGTTCTTTTCCTTTCTCTATATCTTCGGAACTGACTTCACACTTGTGTTCGCATCATTCTCTGGCCATTTCTCTGACACCCCCTGTAACTGGTTTGTCTTCCTCTTCACTCTTTCTACATCACCCCGTGTATTTTGTTCTTTTCCTTTCTCTCAATCTTCGGAACTGTCTTCACACCTGTGTTCGCATTCTTGTCTGGCCCTTTCTCTGACACCCTCTGTAACTGTTTCGTCTTCCTCTTCACTCTTTCTACATCACTCCGTGTATCTTGTTCTTTTCCTTTCTCTCAATCTTCGGAACTGTCTTCACACCTGTGTTCGCATCCTTCTCTGGCCCTTTCTCTGACACCGTCTGTAACTGGTACGTCTTCCACTTCACTCTTTCTACATCATCCCGTGTATCTTGTTCTTTTCCTTTCTCTCTATCTTCGGAACTGACTTCACACTTGTGTTCGCATCCTTCTCTGGCCATTTCTCTGACACCCTCTGTAACTGGTTCGTCTTCCTCTTCACTCTTTCTACATCACCCCGTGTATCTTGTTCTTTTCTTTTCTCTCTATCTTCGGAACTGTCTTCACACCTGTTTTCGCATCCTTGTCTGGCCCTTTCTCTGACAGCCCCTGTAACTGGTTCGTCTTCCTCTTCACTCTTTCTACATCACCCCGTGTATCTTGTTCTTTTCCTTTATCTCTATCATCGGAACTGACTTCACACTTGTGTTCGCATCCTTCTCTGGCCCTTTCTCTGTCACCCCCTGTAACTGGTTCGTCTTCCTCTTCACTCTTTCTACATCATCCCGTGTATCTTGTTCTTTTCCTTTATCTCTATCATCGGAACTGACTTCAGGCTTGTGTTCGCATCCTTCTCTGGCCCTTTCTCTAACCCCCCCTGTAACTGCTTCGTCTTTCTCTTCACTCTTTCTACATCACCCCGTGTATCATGTTCTTTTCCTTTCACTCTATCATCGGAACTGTCTTCACACATGTGTTCGCATCCTTCTCTGGCCCTTTCTCTAACCCCCCTGTAACTGGTTCGTCTTTCTCTTCACTCTTTCTACATCACCCCGTGTATCTTGTTCTTTTCCTTTCTATCTATCTTCGGAACACTCTTCACTCCTGTTTTCGCATCCTTCTCTGGTCCTTTCTCTGACACCCCCTTTAACTGGTTCGTCTTCCACTTCACTCATTCTACATCACACCGAGTATCTTGTTCTTTTCCTTTCTCTCTATCTTCGGAACTGTCTTCACACATGTGTTCGCATCATTCTCTGGCCCTTTCTCTGTCACCCTCTGTAACTGGTTCGTCTTCCTCTTCACTCTTTCTACATCACACCGAGTATCTTGTTCTTTTCCTTTCTCTCTATCTTCGGAAATGTCTTCACACATGTGTTCGCATCCTTCTCTGGCCCTTTCTCTGACACGCCCTGTAACTGGTTTGTCTTTCTTTTTATTCTCTTCATGTCTAAACTTCTACTCATATGTAATCCCCTGCGAATCAGTCCCGGTAGCACCTTGCTTGGGGGAAATGGGTAAAAAAGATAAATTCTAGTTTCGTTGGAGAATAGAGTAGTAGTAGTAGTTTCAGAATATATTTTTACATGTGTCAATATTTTTCAATCAAAAATGAGTATTATTTAACTATAGAGTTTCAGATATGGTTCGCAAAAGGAAGCAAGATACCCTGGTTTCACTTTTTAATTTTGTCTGGATAAGATCCATATTGAGACCATATATTATTTAAATAGATATACAATAATGTTTAACAGCATGTTGAATTTCAGCTTTGTCTTTAAAATTAGTTTTTGTACTACCTCATGAGTACAGAGAATGAAATTTTAGGTTTGAACTTTTTAGGTTTAATTAATTATGATATACTTATTTATGTTGCAATTAAATAAAACAATTAAGTATTGTGCGGGTCACTTATTATAGTATATTATTTTAGTAACTTAATTTAGTTGAATAAACAAATAATACAAGCAAATCTATTACAGAAAACTTAAAATTAGTGACAAAGTTAGGAAACATTGTGCTAAAGTAGGTTACATTATTTTAAAAGAACATAAACCTAATTTTGAGATGAATCTGCCCATTAGGTTCAATAACTGAACTAGGTCAAAAATTGGTAAAATCAGTAAAATTAATCTAGAACCGATTATAACCAAATCAAACAGAACCATGGATTAATACAGTGAAATAATACAACTGATGTCATAAATTGGATAATGGATAAAATAAATGTTCGGTAATCCATTTTGACATAGTTGATTATTATCAGTAAATTTCCACAGACTTTTTCGCATTTGCATTGAAATTCGCCACCTATTATTCAGAATTAACTAAGGATGAATATAATATTATAATGGTCACCAAGACATCCATTCTTGTCCAAAATCAAGAACAATGAAAAAAAGTAATTCTGGTGACCAATTTGACATCATAATGAACGCGTTAGACTCTGCGATATCTTCCGATCTCATGGGTTTATTTGCTCTATACAACCTCACCTCACGCCATAACACAAACTCTCATGATATAGGGCTTCATAGTGATGATGAACTCATGATAGTACAAAATTTCTCACATTCTAAAACTGACAAAGTAAGAGAAATAATCTAAAGAGAATTCAAAAGTCTAAGCCTAAAATTAATATTCAGCATAAAGTGAAAAATAGTAAACTTCCTCGCTGTAACTCTATACTTACTAAAAAATACTTATAAGAAATACAGAAAACCTAATGAATACCCATTATTCATCCACCCAAAATCTAATCACTCCCATGTATAATTAAACATATACCTTTCTCTATAGAATATATAATTAGAACAAAAAGCTTCTAGTGAAGAATTTTTTTATAAACATAAAAGTTTTTATAACAATATCCTAAAGAATAGTGACTACAAAAACCACAATATCAAAACATAAAAACTATACAAAAAAAAAAATAGAAATAGAAAACTAATTTGGTATACTTTCTCTTTAAACCAAATAGTTATCACCAAGTTAGGCCTGAAGTTCTTCAATTTAATTAAAAAACAGTTCTCTAACAATAAATTTCTATGTAATTTTTTAGTAAAAACACCCTTAAATTAAGTTTTAGTTATACAAATAACCTAGAAAAAATGATAAAAATCATAATAATCATAATAAAAAAATCTTAAAGCAGTACGTAAACCAACGTAACAATAATTCTCCAAATATTAAATATAACATTAATACAAACATATGTAAATATCGAAATCCTAACAATTTCTTACTGGAAAATCGGTGGCTAAAAATCCTATGGTGTATTAATGTAACATAACATCATATTAAAACCTAATCATTAAAAAAAGCTTTACATTGAATTTACTAAGAAGATTAAGAGCCTTGGTATATGCACTTAACTTCCTTAAAAAACAAAACATCCTTTTCTGTGTATTTTTGGAAGTTAAAAAATACAAACAAAACTCAAAAGTAAAATGAAAAATTCTGCAAGAAACAAGAATCTGTGAATCGTTCTACGATATCTTACCTCTGTGCCTGAGTTAAAAGCAAAAAATTTTAAGTTTCCCTAAAAATAACGACTTCTACTGAAGCGTAGAGATGAATTCACCATGAAAATATTTTCTTTAAAATTTGATTAATTGTAATGTTTAATTTATATTTTAAAATTAAAAATATTTTAAATTAAATGACCCACAAAATATTTATTTGATTTTTATATCTACATTATACCTTATATTATAGTAATTTCACTCTCATTCTAACCTTAATATTCCAGCCCATTTACTCATGATATTGTACAAAATCAAGTTTTAAAAATTATTTAAAATTTAATTAATTGCTATGTTTCCTTTTAACTTATGCTCTAATATATCTTGAAAATTAAAAATTATTTTACGGAAATAAATGACCTACACAATACATAACTTATTTTCCTAACTGCAATTCATGTTTGTATGCCATTATTACTTAATACTAATTCTAGACTAAACATTCCAGCCTTTTTACTTACGAGTCTAAATAAAACATTTAAATCCAACCTGCTGTTAAAAATTATAGTCTAACCTTTGAAGAATGCATGGTTTCACAATGTATCTTATCCAGAAAGATTAATTTTCTTTAAAATGTAATAAACTATAATGTTTCACTTATAACTTATTCTCCAATATAACTGACAAATTAAGAATTATTTTATTAACATAAATGACGCACACATTAATTAATCAATGTTCTTAACTGCAATATATCCAAATATGACACAACTATTTAATCCTAATTCTAACCTAAACATTCCAGCCCCTTTACTCACAAGGTAGTACTAAATCTAATTAAAAAAATTAATAACATAAATAAAATCTAACCTGCTGTTAAAAATTGTTTATCCAAGTAAATAATGTATGGTCCCTCTGTGTATCTTACACAGACAAAATATTTTCTTTAAAATTTAATTAATTATAATGTTTCATTTATAATGTATGCTCCAATATAACTTAAAAATTAAAAAAAATTTCATTTAAATAAATGACCCACACAATACTTAATTGTTTTCTTAACTACAATATACCTAATTATTTCATAACTATTTAATTTAATTCTAACTTAAACTTTTCAGCCTCTTTATTCATGAGATCGTACAAAATCTAATTGCAAAATTATCCCTTAAAATCCAACCTACAGTTAAAAAGTTATTGTTTAACCACTTAAATGATTAAAACGTGACATGTTTAGACATCAGAACATCCTTTCGTGACCCAGAGATTAAACTCTATAGTTACCTCATTCCTATGATTGATTGTAAAATATTTAAACACCTAAAACATATTCAGTAACTACTGCTCTTTCTTTCTCCAAAATAACTACGAATTTATCGTATATTTTTAAAATAAATCATTTGCAACATTTATATTAACATATCACCTGAACAAGAACCGTATTGTTCTGTAATATGAAATTTTTTGTGTAGTTATATATTTTATAAACCATTCTAATAACAGAATTATTAACAAATGGTAGCCATCATAGTTAACTAGCTATTGAGACATTTTTCTTTCAATGTTGAAGTGTAATGTACAGTTTTGTAGTAGTTTTCACATGTTCGAACGTAGTAATAATTAATAAATAGTCAATTATTTAATTTTATATAATAAAAAATAATGTAATGATGTATTTTTTAATAAAAAATAATGTAATGATATGATGTAATGATGTATTTTTTCTTAAATATTCTCTTTTAAGGGAGCAATTTTTATTTTTTTCCGTTTTTTTTTTTGGGGAGTGAGCTTTCATTTGTGAATTTCATTCATGTAAAATCTTCTGTACGGAAGCTGATGATGGTTCGCCTGAAATTGGCCAAAACCGATTTACCATAAAATAACCTGTCTGCCTAATTTTTTTCTCATAGATAGATAGATAGATAGATAGATAGATAGATAGATAGACTTGATATTTGCATGTAGACATGTGAATCAATTTTTATATTACGAAAATATTACTTTAATTCGGATCAAAATGGTTTATTTTGAAATGTTACAACGAATAAGCATTGGTTGTGTAAAATATTTTTCAGATATAAATTAAATAATTATTCATAGTTCCATGCATAAACAAGATTGATACGTCTTATGTTTGATATATTTAACTTGTTTTTCTTTGTTTCTTTTTGTGAGTGTATAATCGATTTTTGATTCTATATTATCGAATCCAGGTCATGGCCAAAAATTAAAAGGTAGACCAACAAGAACATTCTTTGCTCAGATTATCGAGAACACTGGAAACAGAAAGAAAGAATTCGGCAGAAAGCTATAGATAACGGAAATGGTTAAAAACAATTGTCAGAAGCTTTCTTTTTAGAACGATAAAATGATGGCAATTTAGGTACACATACAAACGAGATATAGTCATTATTTCTTTGTTGACATTATCTCAAAGAGCAGAGTCGCAATATTTCTTTCGCAATTGATAAAAATGTAATCTTCAAATAAGTCATATAAATTATCTTATTTTCTTAGAAAATAACAGTCGCACTTAAATGTTTGATATGAAAAGCAGAAATTAAACTATTCAATGAAGAAATATTTTTTGGGGTGTGCAAAGAATATACGTAGTGAATGAAGAATATCGCCAGGGAAATTGATGTCTGCAAGCTGAGTTCTACTTTAGGTTATTCAGTTCCGCAGGAATTCCCCATGGTAAATTTTGAATCCCTCATTCCCAACACTAAGGGGTAAATAAAATGAAAACTTTGTTCTGTGACGGAGCGTGGTGATCAATCTAAGATAAAAAAAAACTCCAAATCAATCAAGAGGTAAAGTGAAACCACTCTAAGTAAATAGAGCATCTCACAGTTAATAAGCCAAATAGAAACCGAGGTAATTTAGGGCTGTAATTATTCGTCCGTCCATGGAGTACTGCTGCCATATATGACCAGGCGCCCCTGCTGTTCATCTCAGTGTTCTTGATAGGCTCCAAAGAAGAATCAGTAATATGATAGGTACCGACTTGGCGGCTCGACTACCGCCACTAACCGCCGATGAGATATGGCCTCTCGTTGTCTGTTCTATAAATAGTTTCATGGCTTCTGCTCCAACGAATTTCTGTCACTGGTGCCTCTGCAACACATGTTTACTCGTGAAACCAGATTGGAAAGTGGGTCTCATCCAGTGACAGTTAGATCAACCAAATACAGACAATAATTCTACTCTTTCGGCTTATTTACTCGCACTTTCCGCCTGTGGAACTCGCTTCCATATTCTTGCTTTCCTGACGGCTACAACCTCCAGGAATTTAAATGCAATATCAGTACTCATCTCTTAACCACTTCACTGTAGTTCTTTCTTCAGTCAGTCAGTTAAGTGTCATACCTGATACACGCTTGGGCGATCATGTCTCTTTCGAGACATGACTGACTGGGCAGAAGATAATAGGTTGCCATTGCTTTCTGCGGTAGACTGGTTGCCGAACAAGGCTATAGAACCCTATCTGTCCTGCTATTTAACCTATAAGTGGAAGGAAGAGACGGATTGATACCTTTCCCAAGGGTATTTGCGCGTAAATGAATACAATGGATTCAACTGGAATTCGAACTCGGCTTCTTTTTTCACCTCCCTGTATATCCTGTCCTTTCTCTCCACCTTTGCAACTGTCATCACACCTGTATTCCCATCCTTTTCTTGCTCCTTTATAGTTAGTTCGCTTTTCTCTTCACTCTCTTCTATCTAATCTTTTTACTCTTTAGTACCCCCCTGCACATCAGCGGCATTACTGCCTTGCTTGAGATAATATGGTTAAAAAAGAAAGAAAAATTCATTTTATAATTACAATTTTAAATTTTCTTAAATATTTTTCATTTAGTTTAAGTAGTTTACAATATTCTTCCATTTACCTATGCATTTTTATCATACTGTTTTTTTTTTCTTGTTAAATTCCTTTTTATTACACAGTTCATTTTTTTGTTTTATACTTGTTCCTTTTTCGTTCTTTTCCCTTCTTTTATCCTTTTCCTTCTGGCGTCTTTTTTTTTTCGCCGCTGTCATATTTGTCTATTTTCGTCAACAAATATGTCTTCCGTTTCGTTCACAATTATTCCCCTTCTTGCATTCATTATCTATTTTCCTTCGTATACTTCTGATATTCACTCTGCAAACTTACTGTTTTAAAATATATCCACTTTTTATTTAATTATCGCTTTTCACCTTTCTAATTGCATTATGTGCAACATTATAATTATATTTACACACTGGAGTTAATGACAAGGTCATCTAGAGATCTTCATCAGCATAACTATATGTGTAAATGTCTACGCAAGTGATTTTTCTATGGATAAAATTAGGGCTGCTGAAAATTTTATCCGCCGTTACGTCATTTCTATATCAATTGAAAATGACCAGATTTAGTTTGTTAATGAATTTTTATGCAACTCATAAATTCAGCATCACACATGTGTATTATTTTCTGTATTTTGTGTCTGTTTTAGGAGGCTATTTTTATTCTTTTTTATGTGTGCCATGTCCGTTCAGGATGTAGGCGATTAATTATAAAATAATGAACAACAAAAACAGATATGGAGATAGAAAAGTAGGTTATATTGAACGTAATATACAAACTTGAACACAGATTAAAAAAATCCAGGAATATTATTAGTAAGAAATAAATATAGACAAGCCTTGAGGTGAAATCGTTGGAAATAGTATATACTTGTATATTATTCTAGCTGAGTGGAGCTCAGAGCCATTCTGACTTCTGATGCGGTAATCTCTGGTTAACTTCGGTATCTCTCGGTAACTTACGAATCAATTCCCGTACTCTCCGATAATTCTAACGGATCTCCTTATAACTCTATGGAAGCTCTCGTATCTCACTATGGCTGGAGTATATGTATACTCCAGTCAAGTCGATTATCATATACAAAGCGGATAACCCACAACATAAACAATATATATATATATATATATATATATATATATATATATATATATATATATATAAGTAAAAACACTTAAATTTAGAGAGGGCGAAACAGATTTCTGAATATAAATATGTACAGCCTTTGATTTCACTTGCCTGATCGACTCAGTCGATATAAAAAATTAATTGAGCGATTAAAGTTTATTACTTTACTCCCCCGCGGTCGATTACGAATCTCGCAATGAAACGTGTCTTTTCAAATATAGACAAAAGAAAATCTGAGTCTTTTTACAAACCAAAAGTATGTCATTGAAGATTCACAAGTTACTTAGAATGGCCTACAATGATATTATTGAACTATTGGCTTTTTATCCTTCTGGCCAGTGTAAATTAATTAGCGCTTCCAGAGTGGAGCCAAATATTTCTGTCGCCCAGATTAAAGACGCTTACAGATTTTTAGAAAACAATTTGAAAAAATGTTGTGTTATATTTCCTCCCCACTTACGAAAAGTAAAAATTAACATTTGAAAAAGAGTAACAAAATACGCATACTTCTTTCAACCACTGACCGAAAAACAATTTGTACAAGTAATTTTTTAAGGAAATCGTTGAGAAAATCAGATTTGTTATTTTTTTATCATCTATGACATAAAGTTTGTAGTCTAGCAGAAGAAAGAAACTACAAATTTAGTTACCTCCACTCAATTGCCAAAAAAGAAAAACAGCATATCATTATGTTAAAAAGACTCTAACTTGATAAAAACAAAGTTTTAGCATCAAAGTGATTATACACATATTAAGAGGAAAGATTAATATTTTGTTAATATTTTTAAAACAATCCTTTCTAACAGGTTCGAAATTTTGGTTAACATTTCATTGTTTATTTTCCGTCAGCGATTCACGTTATTTTACATAAGGCGACTATAAAGAAAATGGAGTTGGTCGAGTGAATTGATTTTTGGGCGAGTAAATTTTTACTCGCTCTCGACCGCTGGTCGACGGCTGGATATATATATATATATATATATATATATATATATATATATATATATATATATATGTATTGGCGACTTCACTTTATAAGATAAACTGTTGGGCACTGTCGGTGAAAAACATGACGTAATTCACTCCGCCATAAATTTGAAAATGACATGTGTTAATGGTTGACATTTGCAGTAGAAACTCCAATACGAACATTTAAGAGTCTTGGTAAATATATCTGTTAAAATAGAATGTCCGTATCATTTTCATTTTTACGAAATTTCGACAAA
The DNA here is from genome assembly GCA_037127315.1 of Ascarosepion bandense. NCBI lineage: Eukaryota > Metazoa > Mollusca > Cephalopoda > Sepiida > Sepiidae > Ascarosepion > Ascarosepion bandense. Next base: position 164,478 of record JBBBDQ010002022.1, read on the forward strand.
AATTCATCGATCGCACTCTGTATATTCATAATTCACACACGTTTATACATTTAAAGGAACCTCGCATATTTATACATAGCTACATAGATGCACACACACACAGACACCAACACGCACGCACGCGCTCGCACGCACACACATATATATATATAGTTACAATAACTCCGGGTTGTAGTAGCAGAGGTGCTCATGACAAACCACGTACCAGGACAGAACACACACTCGCACGCGCACACACACACAGATATATATACAAAATAAAGTATATTCAATTACAGCACACACAACGAGCAAACACCACAAGATAAATCAGACAGATAAGACAACAGCAATGAAACTGATACTCTTTGACCCGGTCAAAGTCACATCAACTCGCAGATCCTACGAACTGATTCCATCAGACCAATAAAACCCCAACTTGAATACACACACTCACTCTCACACACACACACACACACACACACACACACCATTAGACCATAAAAAACAACTAGAAGCCACACACACACACACACACACACACACACACACACACCATTAGACCATAAAAAACAACTAGAAGCCACACACACACACACACACACACACACACACACACACACACACACACACATATACAAGCACACACGTACAGCATCAGTGGATAAAGCCAGCCATTCATAGATGGGCAGCTAAAAAGCACGGACATTCTGAGGATTTCTCTGCCATTCTGATGATGAGATTATAGTCTCGAAATACCAATATAATAATAAACACGTTATACAAACACCTCCGGACCTTCCTTTATTTCTTTCAACGGATTGTGACAGCCTTCAAAACATAACACATACATACACACACACACACACATATATATATATATATATATAATCCTACGTTTAGGCATGACTGAATTTCATGCATTCAAGCAATCTTCGAATCTTATCATATTAGACTGGCTTATTTTTTTAATTGATTTATTAATTTCTTAATAATTATTATCAATATAAAATCTCATATATTTATTAAATTTATAATCACTTTAGGCTTCTTATATATATATATATATATATATATATATAACGTAGAATACTTGGTATATAAATCAGATAAATTCCGATAGAGACAAACTCAAAAGAAATCAAGTTAATTTTATTTATTTAATTTAACAGCGTAATATAATTTAGAAAAAAAATAGATATTCTTCAATTTCATGGGTAATACATATTTTGCAGGCGGAAAAAACTGCTCGTCAGACCCAAAAATACAGCAGTTGATAATATTTAAAACAACCCCTGAATTATTTACACAAAGACGCTCACGTGGCCATGTCGAAGATAGACATTTGTAACGGTAATCTAAAAAAATAAACAAATCCCCGCACATTCAAAAAACCTCAAAGAGAGAAAATATTAGAAAATAATAGAAAATAATAGAAAATTGAGAAATGGAAAGCAGAGAAAGAAGAAGAAAAGAAAGGAAAGGAGTACGAACAGTATAAAGATTAATCAAATTGAACATCTTAGATCGACACCAGCGTCAATTGCAATTCATTTGCTCTCTTAGAAAAACATGACATGGAAATTTAACATTAAAATTTAGATTTAAATATAATGGCATATATTTACGGTAAAAAAATAAATTGTAGATCATACTTTTAATTCAAATTAAAATATAACCATTAGTAGTATTATATTATAAATATAGTTAAAATGATTAAAAGTTATAAAATAAAAGCATAAAGAAAATATACAAATTTGAAAAAAAGGAAAGAAAAGAAGGAAAAAGTAAAAGAAAATAAAAGATAGGGAAGAAGAACGAACAGATAGAAAGGTAGTTGAAATTATAATGGATATATGCAGGGATGCGTATATTGATGAATTTTTGGGAAGATGGGATGAACTTTGGGAGGAGTATTTTTGTTGTGACGCCTTTTATACAAACACAGACATTCTTTGATTCCCTGTAGTAATTAGACAGGGCCGTTTCATGTTTCAAGGAGGCGTTAGAAAACGAGTGTTTGTGATTGTAAAGTCTCTGTTTCCAACTCTCTGCAGATAGCCCTGGAAAAACTATTTTTTTATTTTTTATTTTCCGTTGAATTACTGAAAAGATGGACCTTAGAATCCTTTTGTAGTGTTTAATAAAGGATGTACTTTTAACTAAGTTAAAACTTTCATAATTTTTTTAAATATATTTATTTATCTTTTTTTTTAAAAAAAAATTGGCGCAGTGGATAGTGGTGACGTCTTTTCATTCTGAGGATACTGTGTAGGAAGTTTCCTGGATGTTGCTTCTGACCTGTAGTTAGGAGTTCTAACTCTTACGTAGCGTTTTAAGAGGCTTTTCTGATCAATAGTTGAATAATATCGGTTTTTTTTTGTAGTGTCATGTGTCTCTGCAACTGCCTCCGATGTAAAAACCTAAAGGCACATTATGTTGCAGTCTGCGCTAGTTTCCTTCCTACACCTGTTGCATTTGACGACCAACTAATACTATGCCTCTCATTACTAAAAGAAATTACTAATTACGACATCACACAAAAAGAATAGAGAATAAACCATCTAAACAAACATCACCTAAACATCTCTGTTTAATAAAACATCCGTGGTATCCGTACTACTTTTGTAGTCCTTCCTCCAATTAAGCACACCTGACATCTTAGCTCTCCGGGAAACTAGCATTAATCTTTCTATTACTTTTTTCTGATTGCTATATACCTGGTTACCTTCCCCTCGTTAAGAAGGAGTTCAATATTGATGTGCAGAGAAATCGCGCTTATGTCAGAGAAAATCACCCTCTAACAAGGGTGATTTCTTTTGAATCTCCAGATCAACCCTACATATGTCTCCGTCTATCTCTACTAAGCTTGGTTAGCAATATTTTTATTTTTGTTTGGAGACTATAATGCCCACCACGCCAAGTGTTTGCAAAACTCTGTTACAGAACTTGCTGGTGTGCATACCATCAATTTTTCATTCACTCAATCCTTTACGCAAGTCGTTGATTTCCAAAGATCACTGACTCACTGTTGATCTCTGTTTCCCTTCATTCTTGAATCTTGTGATGCTGTGTATCATTCGTTCTCTTGGCAACTCTGATCATGCTGTAGTTTTGGTTTAATATCTTTTTCCAAGTCCTCTCCCCTCAGGAACCTTTGACCAGCGGAATATCTTACTGCTACCAAAGAGCAGACTGGAAAGCATTCCACGATCTTGGAAAAAAGTTTTTGTCTTCCCGTTGAAGACTTTGCATCTAAGGTCCCCTCTTCGGTTAAAGTTAACATCAACACTCTCATCCCAGCCAGGAATTAACGACTTAAATACCATCCGTTTCCTTGATTCTCTCCTGCCTACTCGGCCGCTATTGCCCACAAGAATCACGTCTTCCGGATTTATCGGAGCAACACGTCTGACCATGATAGAAGCGTTTTTCTCTCTGCTTGTAATGAGTCCAAGAAAATCCAAAATGATGCTAGACTCTTGTTTGCTGAAAGAATGAAACAGCGTAGAGAATCTTGTAAGTTCAGCTCCAAAAACTACTGGCTGTTCTGAAAAAATGTGTTAGATAACAGCGAAGTCTCAATCCTGAATTTAATCAAATTACATCTCACATCATCAGCGGACAAGGCCGGATGTTTGGTCGCAGATTCCCCACAACCGAAATCTATCTATCATTTAATGTGTCTGAGGTATAGGCACCTGACTACCCACCTAAAACTGATGCTCAATTGAGTGACGTTCACATTCCCCCCGCTGGTATCTAACATAATTTTAAAACTTGACCCACATACGGCGAACAAAGGTGAAGGAATCACAAGCAATGTCCTGAAGAAATGTGCCCCTGGACTCCCGTGTGTCCTCTCCAAACTCTATAATTACTGCCTCTCTGCTTTTTGCTTTCCTGCCAGCTGAAAATTCTCCTCTGTGGCTCCTGTATTTAAGAACACTATAGAAACCTCAGACCCCCTCTAATTATCATCCTTGTTGGCCTCCTGCCAATTTTTGGCAAAGGGTTCGAGCCTATTAAGATTGCTAAAGTTGTTCAGCATCTCACAGCCCAAGGCTACTTCTCTAATAAACAGTATGATTTTCGCTTTACCAGGTATAATGCTGATATGCTAATGACCATTACGGAGTTTATAATCAAGGCTCTCGATAAGAACGTCAAAATTCGAGCTGTTAGATATCTCAAAATTTGAGCTGTTAGATATCTCTAAAGCATTTGACCGAGTCTGGCATGCTAGCTTTCTACGCAAGCTAATGTTTATGGCATAACCTAATCCAGTCTTTCCTTTCAAATCGCGTAATGATGGTAGTATTGAATGTGGATGATTCTCAATACGAATGCGGGTGTCCCTCTATTCTAGATCCTACGCTTTTGCTGATCTTCATCAACCATCTCCCTGATGTAATGAAATCTCAAGTAGGCGTTTGCGCTGACACCACCATTTACTCACTCCTGAGTAAGAAATCTACCGAGGCTGTCAAAGCAAACCTCGTAGCTCATCTTGAAAAAGAACTCAAATCTGTGGTGAACTGGAGTAAGAAATAGCTAGGAAATTGTAATATTTTCAAAACGAAGCTGCTATCCAATAATCGTCATAGGGAATTTTTGCTGCCCACCGTGAAAGCAAAACACTGTACCTACTCGGCCTAACTCTATCAAGCGAACTCAAGTGGAATGACTGTATTAAATCCCTAGCTAAAGCTGCTGCTAGGAAGGTCGGTTCACTGTTTAGTGCCAGAAAGTTTTTCTCGTCTAAAACCATTTTACTCATCTTTAATCTACCATCTGCTCAGGTGATCCTTAAATTCAACTGGGGGATCTTGACAAAATTTAACAGAGAATTTGTAATGTAAATGATCCCAATCTGATTGCTCAACTCCAGTCACTTTCTCACCGACGTAATGTGGCTTCAGTCTATCTCTTTTGCAAATACTGTCACAGCTTCTGCTCCAGTGGTACAGACTATGTATAAATGTAGTCGAATTCTTAGACTAGTGACTAGGTTCCAACCTTTTACAGTCAAACCGATCAAATGCTACGGTTATCTCTACTCTTTCCGCCTGTGGAATTCCCCTCCGTATACTTGCTTTCCTTATTGATACAATCTCAAAGAATTTAAATGCAGTTGCCATCTCTTATCTTCTTAACTCGCATCCTTTCCTTGTCAACCCTTGTATCATGTTCTTCTTCTTTTCAACTCTACTTTCATGCTGCCCTCTTCATACCAGTTTTCTTATCCTTCTTTTATCCATACCAGTTTTCTTATTTTTCTTTTTACCCATTCGTTAACACCCTCTGTAACGTGTTTGTCGTTCTCAACATTCGCATCCTATGTAACCCCCTCCGCACCAGTGTCAGTACTATCTTGCTTGGGCTGAACCGATTATAAAAAAAAAGGATATCCAAGTTCTACCTTTTTTTATAATTATGCATATTATTCATTTGTCCGGCTTTTAGTTTTTTTTCTGTGTTAGTCAGTGTTAGCTTCTTTTTCTTTTTCTTTTTGCCTTTTTTCCCTCCTTCCTTCTTTCCTTCCTTTTTCTGAAATTTGTGTTGAGCTATTGTTTTTTGAATTGACATCGATTTTCAATGTTTGAAAGTAGAATGCTTCATGCATGCATACACACACATTGGCTTAGTGTCCTGTATCTTTGTGCATACGTACTCATATATACACCCATTGCACATATACGCATACATGCATATATATCTAAGCATGCAGACATACACAGATATATGTTTTTGTGTTTTAATAATTATAAATACTAGCGGTATAGATTTTTTTTTTCATTTTTCGTTTATATTTTGAAATATGTCACATTTACTTTTTATAATTAAGTATTATAATTAAGTATTTAATTTTTTTCATTTTTCGTTTATATTTTGAAATTTGTCACATTTATATTTTATAATTTTCTGTTTATTTTAATTATTTCTTTACAAGAAAAATAAATATTAGTTTATATGTCTGTCTTTATTATTTCATTTTTCTTCTTTAAGAGTTTGTTTACTGCTGATTATTGTTAGGTTTTCATCTTAGAGGCAATTTCAGCAATAATCAATATTATAAGACTAAATAAAATCTTAAAGAAGAAAATGTAGGCGCATAAATTCATACCTACCTTGTCACCTAAACACAAATTCAATCGAAAAGACAGACAAATAAAATATCACATAAACACTAAATAAATAGACTGAATAATTATAATAAAAACCCAATCCTATTATACATTCAACAATTTATCCCCACCAAAATCAAGTAATAAATTAAATGGGAAATACTGACTTTACGCAATATCAACAACAAAAATTTGCAAATTTTGCTTATACAAAAAACTAACAATTAGCATTCCTAAAACACAAAACTCTAAAAAAAAGAAAGACGAATCATAAACAAACACACGAACAAATACTTCATTTACCAGCTGATGCACTAATTAAAATAAATATGTAAGCAAAATAAATATAAAACTTTTTAGAATAATAAACCAAATAAATAACAAACAACAACAAAAATTCAATCTAAAACAAACATTTGTAATTATTACAACACAAAAAATATGTATGAGTGTATAGACGTATGCGGGTATATACGTGCATTTAAGTTATCATATGTAGGCGTATGTATATGAGTTTATGTGTATATGAGTTCATATACACTCATATAAGCGTGTGTATGTTTGTGTGCATTGGGATGCATGTGTACGTATGCCCGTACACTACCGGCTTTAATTATAAGGCAACCCAAGTTTTTTATTTTAAAGAAATGATGCATTTCATACTATTTTCAGTATTTATTGCCAAATGAAAATAGAATGGATCTTTTGTTATTATTATTTGCAAAATTTTACAAGTAAGTAAAAATGATTACGTCCGAATCACCCTAAATTTTCTTGTTTTCTTTCATTGATGAAACTGCAATATAGTTAAATTTTTAAATATTTATAAATTCAAGTGATGCACATGTTATTGTGCAATATTAAGAAACGAAACATTTGGCAATAAATAGTAAAAATAGTCTGAAATACATCATTTTTAAAACAATGGGGTGGCCTAATAATCATGACCGGTAGTGTATGTTAAAATACTCAAAACATCAAACATCAAATCACTATCTGCTAAAGCAGGAAACACGTATAAATACGCACAAATGGGCAATTCACAACAACAGTCAAAAGGTTTATAACCTCCAGCTGTAAATTGAGAAAAATACCCGAAGTGGAAAAGAAAAACGGTCTAAATGCTTTTGAGTCGGGATGCCCAAGTTAATTTAAATCAGATAACTGAAAAATTTTATTCATATATATATATATATATATATATATATATATATAAATGAATAAGGAAGGAATAAAATATCTACAACAGTGCTGAATATAGAAATAGATCAATGAATATTTATTATAAATTATATTTTAGAACATGTAAAACTTACAATCTACTACAAAAATATACATTTTGTGTCGGCATTGAAAGAACAATGTCTCATCAGGTAGTTAGTAATGTTTATAAACTACCTGATGAGACATTGTTCTTTCAATGTCGAAACAAAATATACACTTTTTTAGTAGATTGTAGTTTGTACATGTTTTAAGTATAAATTTTAACACACACACACACACATACACACACACACATATATATACATACATATATACATATATATATATATATATATATATATATATATATATATATATAATTTATGTTCAAACAAACATCAAACAATTATATATATATATATATATATATATAATTATTTTTTCAGGGTCACTTAATTTCTGTATTTTTATTTAAAGACAGAAAATAATCTTCATTGTAATAATTTTCTATGTTATAAAACAAATTTTATGATACAAGACCATAATTGGCGGGAAAGTGAAGAATTCTTACATTTTACATGTTGACTTACGTTTAAGTTAAAACAAATCCAAAAGAATTAAAACTTATTTCGTCGATATACAATTCCAAGTTTTTATCTATTACTCGTACCGCACCTCTAAGTATAGAGCACTTGGTATGCCCAAGTGATCAACCATCAAAGTAATGACCAGGATTGATGTTGCTTAACAAGAACCGAAGTTTGGACATGATGTATAGAATTATGCATATTCGATTGAATGTTTTAGACATCGAAAATTTTATAAGTTTCTTGATATTTTTTCTAATTGTCTATAATATATATATATGGAAGCAGGGCTTTGTGAGCGTAGATTCTGTGTTTAAATTCCTAATTCGGACAGTTTATTAGTCATTATATAAGTGTTGTGTTTTTTTATATTTTATTTACACTGCTTTTCCACTGGAGCGAATTATTACACAAGGGCGGTTTTCACTGCTATCACACTAACTGGGTATAAATCTTGTCTTAGCATGTCTAAATTCGTCTTAGTACGTCTAAGGTTATGTTAAGTGGACTATTTACTCACTTTCCACAAAAGTCAACAAAAACTAGGTACAAAGCATAAGGTTGCCATGATTGGAATTGTTTGAGATACGCGTTGGTATGCGTTTGTGAATTCAAGTCGAGTTTTCCTTTACAAGAAAAACAAATTGTTGCCGTAGTCATAGATTATATGAGCTTTCTTGGCTTGAATTGTTTTATATAAAGAAACCCTATAATCATAAGACGCCTTCGATAATTAGAATATTTTAGAATGACAATGTTACAACAGGGATTTTTAAAAAAGATTTGTGGCAGGTTTTTGGTTGATAGCAAAATGCAGTTTTCATGGCATTGAGATTACTTAAATATTTGATCTTTCTTTTACTGATAATTTTCGTCGTACAGTCGATGTAAATCATGCACAATCGACACACACAGACACACACACACACACAGACACACACACACACACACACACACACACACACACATATATGTGTGTGTGTGTGTGTGTGTGTGTGTGAGTGTGTGTGTGCAGAGAGAACGAGAGATTGATTTTCATATCGAAATTTTTGAAAATATGATAGTTGTTTTCAATGTCCGCAAAATATATAAAGTATATATATTCAGTAAATATATCAAAATAATTATATTTACATCTATACCTCTGTCTCTCTCTCTCTCTCTATATATATATATATATATATAGAGAGAGAGAGAGTGAGAGGGAAATAGAGAGATGGAGAGTAATTGATCTTGTGTGTTTGAGAGAAGGAGCGTGGAGATTGAAAAAGTCAAATACTGACAAGTATTTAAACAACACCCGCATGCGCGCGCGCGCACACACACACACACACACATATATATATATACATATATATATATATATATATATATATAACACTGTATGCAAATGTATATGTTTTGACGGATATCAAATTTCATTTTCTTTTGTTTCATAATTCTGTCTCTTTTTTTACTTTTTTTTAATTCTTATTTTATTTATTTATTTACTTATTTGGCTTCCAATTGTAAACAAGTCACATATCCCAAACTTCTCCGAAAAAATCAGACATGCGAAAAATTAGCTGTCAAAGCCAACTAATTCTCAAAACATCATATCCTTCGTAGAAAATTGGATATAAAATTGTTATACATTAAACAGAAAATAAAGCAGCTTGTATATCGTGACTAAAGTAATACGTGAATTCAAATCTTAACCTAATTCCGTGTGTAAACTGAAAACTTGTAATAATATTTAATAAGTCATGAAAAGTGCAGGTGTCATATCTGATTGACCGACTCAATATTTTGACTTCAAAATGTTCATCAAGTTGTTCGATATCTCAATTGAAATTATTATCAGATCTCATATCAGTCCATTTCTTACTCTCAAAGTATTTGAAAATTTTAATACGACAGCTTATATGAAAAAAAGTGTAAAACAGTTGCGCTTTGCACCCATATGAACAACTACGACATCAGGTTTCTTCCAGGGAAGATTTTTGCCTTCAATAAAAAAGTAAACAGAGTTCATTAAAAAAGACGTGATTAATTTATATGTGGACCGACATGTTATTGATCAATTAAATTAAGTTTATCTGTTTCATTCCTTTTGGCAAGAGGTATTTAATACCTTGAGTGATCCATACTGAGACTTCATTGGGATTATTAGTAAGTATTGATAAAGACTGTTTGAAGATTTTTGTCTTCAATAAAAAAGTAAACAGAGTTCATTAAAAAAGACGTGATTAATTTATATGTGGACCGACATGTTATTGATCAATTAAATTAAGTTTATCTGTTTCATTCCTTTTGGCAAGAGGTATTTAATACCTTGAGTGATCCATACTGAGACTTCATTGGGATTATTAGTAAGTATTGATAAAGACTGTTTGAAAGTGTTTTATGGATTGTTGACTGTTAATAGAGCCAAAAAAAGTAACTTGTAATTTTCTGGGGATTTTCATTTTGGGGATTTCGTTAGAACTTGGCTAACATCATTCTTGAGTATACTTTCGAACATTTCATCTTGTCGTTGGATCTACTTTGCTTCAGCGATATATTCTTTTAATCTGCTCTAAATATTTACCCAAATTTTTGCACATTTTCAGTAGATGGTGGGTTTTCGACCTGTTTTTCTAATTTCCCTGTAAAATGACTTTAGTTCAGTCTGAAATATCTTATTTTGTCGATAAAAGCTCCGGCACATTTGTATCGTCTTGTACTTTGTGTCTTTAACTGTGGTTTTTGATTCAGTATTTTCCTTAATTGATAAATTTCAATTTAGTAAGTTAATTTTATATTCCCGCTTAATGTTCCTATATTTGCGTGTTGAGATATTTATATTTCTTTGTATCACCTCTAGTATCAATAATTCTCATTTAATTTTCTCTAATTCTTGCTTCAATTTTACGATTAAAGCTGGATTTTTTCTGTTGCTTGATATTTACTATGTCTTGACAACAAACCTACTAGCAGCTGCTAAATCTGTTGCGGATATAATATTATTTACTAGTGATGTTTCCCAGTGATTCGTATGTTAATAGTGTTTGCATTGAACCGTTTTATAAATGTACAATATGTTTATCTGACTTTGACATATGATATTTTGGTGTCTGACTTTTGTAAGCGGATGACACTGCTGAGTACTTGAATGGTGAGGCTTTTCGCTTTGGTGATTTCACCACTGTTGTTTTCAAGGTATTCTACTCTACTATCATTTATAGACCAGGCTTGCCTCCCAGATAGTAAAACACTACGCCTTCTTGGTCTCACACTTTCAGCGGACCTCAAGTGGAATGATTATATCGAATCCATTGCTAAATCCGCTGCTATGAAAGTCAGCTCTCTGTGCAGGGCCCGGAAGTTTTTTCCGTCTGAATCTATCCTGCATATATATAAATCTACCAGCCGCTCGTGCATTGAATACTGCTGCCACATCTGGTCGGATGCCCCTGCTATTCTCCTCGGAGTTCTTGACAAAATACAACGGAGAGTCTGTAATGTGATCGATACCGACATAGCAGTCTCTCTCTCACCGGCGCGACATGGCTTCCCTGTGTCTTTTCTATAAATACTTTCACGGCTTCTGCTCCAATGAACTTAGATCACTGCTGTCCCCTAGATACGAATTTGCACGAGAAACTAGATTAGCAACTAGATCCCACCCTTTTACAGTGAAACCGATAAAATGCAACCGCAACTTCTATTCCAACAGTTTCCTTTCTCGCACTTCCGAACTGTGGAATTCCCTTCCACATAATTACTTCCTCGACGGCTACAATCTCCAGGAGTTTAAATGTAAGGTCAATAGACACCTCCTCTCACACTAACTCGCATCCATTCTTTCAAACACTCTTCCCATCTACTCAACCCTCAGCCTCGTTATCCATACCCATCTATCACCCTCCTTCTGAAATTTCCTATATATAACCACTCTTTCTCTTTACCTTCCCTTATATAACCCCATGCGCAATAGTGGCAGTGGAATGCCTTGCTTGGGGTGAAATGATTAAAAAAAATCTTCAGCGACATAACCTGAATAAATATAATTATGTCACAAGTAGTAATTCATAATTGCATTCGGTCTTATATTTAGTTTTATCTGGTCAATTCCTGCATTGGAGAATATTTCATTTCGCGTGAAGTTCATGCAGATATTGGCAAGCATGTTTGGGTTGAGATAATATATTTTTATGGGCCAAGAGTTGTTACAGTAACAGGTGGTGGAGTAAAAAGTAGAAAAAGAAAACAAGTTAAAGGGGAGGTCGAAGAAAGGATAAAAGAAAAATAGGAATCAAGGAGATAGAAGATGGAAAGTGAGTTTCGCGATTAAGTGCGAGAAAAGTGAACGTTAGAATAGAATAGACGGTTGAATTTACCTATTTCGACGGTAAAAGAGTGGGACCTCTATGCCAAGCTAGTAGCACGCGTAAATACTTTTGGTTGGTGCACTAGAAAAAGAAGCTAGACAGAGCACTGATCATGAAGATACATGTAGAAATAGCAGTGAGAACCACCTTCCGTGACTGAATGTGGAATGCCAAGTTAGGATGAATTACATTGCAGATTTACTTTTGGATTTTCTCGAGAACCTCAAGATCAATAATAGGAGCCGACAATCAGATATAGAAACTATTCAATGCACAAACGAATGGTAGATTTATAAATGTGCAAAATCGATACTGAAAAGAAAACTTCTTCATTCAACACATTGACCCAACCGTTCTAGCGGTAGATGCAGCAATTGAATCGTTCTATTTGAATCGGCTGAGAGAATGATGTCAAGCAGGTACAGTTTTTTGCGCTCTCGAAGTTGGCTTCATCCATTCTGATAGTAGGTAGGAATGTCCCTCTATGGTGGTTAAAGGAGAGTAGTTTTGTTTTGCGTTGATTACAATGTACAAATCATTTCCTGCTTCAGTTAACCACTTATTGTAGCAGCAGCCAGTTTTACTGTGTCAAACTTGGCAGATTTTTTATTGAGACGTGAGTAAATGAGGATGTCATCTGCATGGATGTCTACTTGAAAATGATGACATTAAAGAGATCATTGTAGAAGATCAGAATCAGCATCGAACCTAAGATAGAGCCTTGAGTTACCTCTTCGTTTGTGTGAAAGGATCTGGGAGCTTGCCCGTTCAAAACGACCTACATTTTACAAATTGATAGGAATTAAATCAAATGGCTTCCAGTAATACTGTATCCCTTGGAGGTTGCATCGAAGACCAGAATGCCAAGCCCTACCAAACGCTTTCGGGATATCTAGAACCACAGCTCTTTCTTCGGAATTATTTTAAAGAACCTGGTATACATATTCAGTGATAGCTTTTAGCCCATCATCGGTAGAACTGGAGAAGCGGAAGCCATATTGTCTGCCAGAATGTAGGTTGTGAGTAGTGAGATGCTTACACACTTCAGCATAGCTTAGAGCCTCAAATACTTTGCTGACATCCGGTAAGAGGCTTTAGCACATTATGATACCACAACCAACCATCTGTGAACGTCGGAAAGAAAAAGAAATATAGATAATCAGCCAATACAATTTCTTGCAATGGGCATACACACAGACACACAAATCTAAACACAAATACACACACAACTCTCTCATATAATCCATATATATATATATATATATATATATATATATATATATATATATATATATATATATATATATATAAATACAAACGTGGACAAAGATAAATTATACTCAGGTAAAAAGAGGAAATTTCTCATGGAGTTGTGAATAATTTATGAAAAAGAGGGAAAAGAAAAATTAAAATAAGAATAATATGAAAATAGATGAATTTAAATAAAGTCAAAGGGACTTAAATAAAATTAAATTAAACAGAAAAGAAATTGTAATTTTAAATCAGTTTTATATAAAATGAAACTAATAAAATGTAACCGCAACTTCTACCCTATAGTTTTGTTTCTCGCACTTCCCGCCTATGAAATCCCCTTCCGTATACTTGCTTCCCCGATAGCTACAATCCAGAATGATATCGGCCTAATGTTAAAATTTTGAACTGTGTATCGCCACTTAGAGTGATAACAATAAAACTTTTGATGATAGACACTCCCACACTACAATTAGGGGTTATTTATCACCCTCCTTCTCATCTTTTGTTTATGTGCTGTGTCCCTTTCAGGATATAGGCAATCATGCACTCTTGCTTACCCCTCTGATTGATCTATTTTAACATTTTTTCTCTTGGTTTCTCTCCAAAACCATGCTTTAGCATCTATTTGCTCAAATCCGTCAAGTAAATTTCTGAATGTTTATATATATATATATATATATATATATATATATATATATATATATATATATATTCTGGAGAATAACATTCAAAAACTGGTTCAACTTCTGCTATATGGGTGATTATGCGAAATGAATTGAGTTCTTTCGGTGACTGGCGTGTGCATACACTGCTTATATACAACACGTTAAAATTTCCCTTCTCTGTTTCCATGAAATAGCGACTCCGACTGACATCAAATCAGTCGAGTTTCGATCCCGGCCAGAAGCAAGTGGATGTGTCTAGCCACACTGATGAGCTGTGATACAGCGAAACAGGCTTGTATGTGGATGACTAATATATATGTATTGTTGCAGCAATTCTTCATTAATGCAGGTTTCATTGAATAATATAGACAAGTTTTGTCTTTTAATTTTGTGTAGGATCCGGTCGTACCGTCAGATATACTTGATGATGAAGTAATTAGACGGTACGAACGGATTCTACACAAAATTAATAGACAAAACTTGTCTATATTTTTCAATGAAACCTTCATTAATATATATATTGCATGGAAATTTGCTTTGTGTTTGCATCTCCTCCAAAACTTTATCGTTGCTTACATGTCTGGTATACGTATCCTCAATACAATGCACTAAAATATAAGATTGACAGTTTGTCAAAAAGAACATGCCCGGATAAGCACACTGATATTCTATATCAGCCATACGTTGAAAGAGAAAAAAAAGATATTCAATCAATATGATCCTTCCACATGCGCATACACATACACACATACCTCCACACATCAATCAAGATACGTTATGCTTATATAAATATGGAATCTACTTACCAAAATTTCCGCTGCAAGAGTGAAATAAAAATAATATTTAAAAAAATCCATGAATCTACTTTGCCATTTTATGAATGTAATATACACTTAATAGCTCTGTTTTATCTCATTGAGAACTGTGTTAACCAGTGATAAATATATATACACCCACACTCACATATTATTATTATTATTATTACCATTGTGTTTTAGATCCTTTTCAAGTCTTATATATTTCAGCAGGTTAGTGTGGGTCATATGAGAGTAAAAAACAAACTTTTTTGTCAAGCTGTGCTATTCTCGAAGCAAGAAGTTTGTTTTTTAATACACCAAGTCTTATTTCATCTTCTGTTTGCTATTTTTTTTTCTCCTTCCTTCTACCATGTCTTGGTTTTTATATATTTCTTCCGGTTTGGTACGACTGAAAACTGCATCCAGTAGTAAGGCCTGTGGTTAGAAATTTGTGAGGAGCATGGAACTACCTCTCATTTGCAGTTGTTTCCAGGTTCACCTTGACCTGGAGGTCCAAGCTATTGGCAAAAAGTTAACCTCAAAACTGGAGTCAAAACACTCAGTTACTTAAATGCCATGCGTGATACACGCTTCGGGCGATCATGTCTCGAAAGAGACATGACTGACTGGGCAGTAGATTATCCTGCAGTAGGTTGCCATTGCTTTCTGTGTTAGACTGGTTGCCGACCAAGGCTATAGAACTCAATCTGTTTTATTATTTAATTCATAACTGGAGGGAAATGACGAATTAAGAAGGGTATTTGTGCGTATGTGAATGCAAGGAATTCAACTGGAATTCGAGCCGAGTTCGAATTCCAGTTGAATTCCGTGCATTTACTTCCAATTGAATTTCTTGCAGTCAAAACACCATGAAAGTATTAAATCCAATTGAATTTCTTGCAGTCAAAACACCATGAAAGTATTAAATCCAATTGAATTTCTTGCAGTCAAAACACCATGAAATTATTAAATCCAATTGAATTTCTTGCAGTCAAAACACCATGAAAGTATTAAAATAGAACTTTATAGAAAAATATACATAAAAATAGTCTTTTATAAGAAAATATTCATCTTTGAAGGAAAAATATTACCAGCACTTCATTTTTTAAGGAAAAGATATTACCAGCAATACATTTTTGAATACAAAACTAAAAGATATCTTCAGTTTTCTAAAATTAAAAAAAAAATTAAACAAATATTTTCATTAATTCTGTCTAAATCAACATTCTCACCGTAACCAAACATTAAAAATACATTCAAACACCAACTGTTTTTTGTATAAATAATTCATAGAGATTGATATGCCGTTAAACAAAACTTAAATTCAAACTTAAAGCCTGTTTCTTTCTGCTCCGCAACCAATATCTTGTTATGCTAAGCTTATTCTATCAGAGCACGTTCAAGTTAGCTCTCTCTTTCACAAACCTAATACCAGGGCGACTACTCTCCCATCTCTACCCACCCAATTTGGCTATATCTCACATGCGCTACACCTAAGCATTTTCAGCCACTTACACTGACTGTTGAAAGCTTCTGCGGTTGTTTTTCACCCACAATACCATGCTACATGGATATTTTCCAGTTTATTCAAAGAACCGCCATGTGATGATTCAGCTATTTACATTAAGTTGCACACTATTTGTACCTATTCCGTATTGGTTCTACAAAAATACTGTTCTATCAATTAAGTCAAGAGGATGACAATAAACTACAAATGGCAGCAAGGTGCCCGATCGGGGATTGAGGGATTATTAAGAGGATGGAACCATTTTTTTTCACTGTTGTTTTTCTCAGCTCCACATGAATACAGACTAGAAGCACCTGTTAGTGTCCAACTTATAGGTATTTAGCGACTCCCACAAAAAATAGCATTGTTTCCATGGGAAATGTTTGTACAAGCTCTAGACCTTAGTTTCACAATTTCTGATGGTTTCAAATAAGTTATACCACATACCATATTTCCACTTGAAAGGAGCAGGTTTCACGCAGACAGCATTTCCCCAGCTATCTCTCCTTTCGAGTTAATCGCCCATCTTACGTTATTTTCATTTTCTACTTCCTTTCATTATTATCACATTAAATAACCCTCTTTTTTACGTTAGCTTAAGCTTTTCATTAAGGAACATTAAACGTTAATGTAGGGTAGACCTGATAAAGCACACACATAATAAGTGCCGCGTATACTATATTTTGTTTATTTTTTCTTTACAGATATTTGACGTGGTAACGCAAATCTAGACCCCTTTACTAAGTCTTCCTGTCAGCAATCAGACTATCTCCCTATGCATAGAGACCATCTTCATGATTTTTTTTAATGCTTCGCTTTTGCAGGCAAAGACGATGAGCATCCATTAATAGTTAAACTCACTCCACGGTTGTAATTAAATTATATACGGCAAAGTATACGTATCTGTTCTTTCTTGTGACATAGGTGACCAGCATTGAGCCCTACTTCCTATTATTTAAATTTGTCTTATCTGTATCACTTAAAGTTCATTCAGATAGGCCTTTCACCGTCTCAGTGGCCTACTATATATACTAGGTGACAGAGATTTTCCGAAAACTTTTTCCTATTTAAGTGTCTCAATAATTTAAATTCTTTTTGATTCTATATATAACATTCCTGTTTCTTAATATTTTGCTAAACATTCATGAAGCGCCTTTTTATTTTAACTTTGTGTATTACTAATCTAACAGCGTGTAACCATTTCAAGTCCAGGATTATCTTCCTCACATATCCCTATAAACTGTACCTCTTAATCTGTAACCATCTATCTGAAGTGGCCCTTGAGCCATCTACAGGCTAAATATCAGTGTAAAATAAATAAAGAAACATAGACAACAAGACCCTGAAAATTACTTCTGTTTATAAGTAATATACTTCATTTTGTGTTCCACGCAAAACATTTTATTGCACGTGCATATAGTTGGACACGAATCAATTTTTCCCATTCCAATAAGATTCAATAAATTTTATGCATAAACTATCTTTTTTATCCTCAGGCATTTTTAGAAACAAGTCTCTGTTCCTTGAAAACATTGAAGGTGTATTCCTACAGCTGGGGAGCGTGACTATGAAACTGCTTCGAAGTGCAAGGACATTGAAATATTTACATGCAGCCAATGCCTTATTGCTAATGACATTCACTATAGATTTATTTTTCGTACATATCATCGATGAAAGAAATCTTGCACTCAACATGTTTCCCCTATAAAGCAAATAGAAAAAGATAAAGAATGGTAATAAATTTCGCTAAAAAATGAAAACGAATGATGGTGAATATAAATTCAAATAAAGTCCGATTGAGGGCAGAATATTGCGTTCCCAGGTTGTCCCAAATATGAGCCTATATAAACAGTGGTATTTAGTCTTAGAATATTTTTTCTGTGAGAAATAAAAAAGAACGATATATATTTTGGGTGAGCCACGCGATCGAAGAATGAAATCAGATAAACAGATATTAAGCGATTTCCAATATTTAGCTGACGCTTGTTATTTCTTTGGATCATCAAATATCAAAACGCAACAAAGACGGATACTTTTACGTTTATGTAGAGAAAATCCTATGCTTGATGTCATTGTGATGTTGCCAATGTGACCCTCACGAATAAATTACATTCATATAAATATTACACAGTTATTTATTTGTATTTTAAGCTAATATAAAGGTCAGATAACGATTGAATATAATGCACATATTTAACATTTTATACTAGATTCCTACACAATGCAAAACCTGAGAGCCACTCCAGGTAGATAATCCCTTGTTCCCTGTTTAGGATGTGGTTTCCGGCTTTCTCTTTTCAAATCTTCTCACTTTGTTTTTTTTTTCAATTGGAGTAGATAGATCTATATATCGCCCGGCTCACACTCCACCCACATATATTGAACAGGTTAATAGGGTTATCCCATGTTCCCTGTTTAATATGTGGTTTCCGGTTTTCTCTTTTCAAATCTTCTCAATTTTTTTTTTTCAATTGGAGTAGAAAGATCTATCTGTCGCCCGGTTCACACTCCACTCACGTCTATTGAACAGGTTAAGAGGCTCATCCCTTGTTCCCTGTTTAGGATGTAGTTTCCTGCTTTCTCTTTTCCAATCTTTTCACTATTACGTAGCCCCTGCACATCAGTGGCGTTACCGCCTTGCTCGGGGTGATACGATTAAAAAAAAATGAATATTTGCATATAATGAAGACATGTAGAAATTATAACGGTTGACTTTGGACTGGTCCAAGTTAATATTGTAATGATAAAGTAAGAAGCGGAAATCTGTTCAACATTGCAAGAAACATTGAAGAGAAGCTGTCTGAATAGATCGTACTCTTTACTAATGGAATATGAAAAAAAAATGAGAATGATTGGGTGTGTGTGGTATGGCGTGTCATGGATGTGAAGATCTTGACTGGTGGACATAATGAATGTATTTTTTCTTAGAATCAGCCATGGAAAAAGCGATAGAGCAGACAGTCTAAGAACATTTAGTCCGTTGGGATGGTGTCGAAGGACCTTTTTATTCTTCATAATGAAGGCGATAACCTCACAAAGATGCAAGAAACTATTAGAAGTGAAAGAGAATGGGAAGACTTTAGAACAAACCAGAAACCAAATCCTATGCAAAAAACAATGGGTGAACATCTCTTCCTATTCAAACATTGGGAAGGAGTGTGCACCTGAATATAGGCTAACCTATTTATTCCAATTGAACATCCTGCAATCAATTTTAGAATGTAGCTGATGACGGAAAGGAAGAATGGGTCTCTTTTAGCTAGGATGTAGCAGCAATTTTCTTTTTCTGTCTCTTGCACGGACAGATCATAACAGGAATTTTCAACTCTTTTCCGGAATGTCGACGCAGCACAAGCATTTTTGCAACATCTTTTGTGATCGTTTATATATATAAGATTCATGAGGTTTGGTGTTGACTTGAGTGTCAATAGGTGGTCAGTACCATTAATCCAACAAAATTGAAGGGAATATTTTTTATTTTATCTGAATTTACATTTCGTATACAGTCACTTACACTATTTGTATTCAGACTATTGTATTCATTTTTGTTTCGCACGTTGGTATCACACCGTTTCTCTCATTTTCTTCGGGTGAATATCAACGTAGAGAAACCTAAATCGGATTCTGAAATGAACTCATTATTTGCTCTAATTCCACTGATATATTCCAGGGATATATTGTCTAGACATTCATTTTAGTACAACCCGTTTCCACTGCCTCCAGGTACACACACAAAACCCAGAAATTAAACTCACGCTCAGTATGTCATCAAATTCACGAGCCAACACTTTAAATTATCTTCTTATTCTTCTTTATATTCTTTGTTACTTCAGGACGTAGGCGATCATAGCTTTCCACTTCTCCCTATGCCCGGTAGCTTTTAGCATGCTTTCTCCTGTTACACCACGCAATCCCCGTTCTGTCATCAACTATGTTATCCTCTCCTTTCTCCTGTCTCTTTTCCCCTCTACCTGGTCTGTTAGTACCAGGTTCTTAAAGACAGCCTTCCTAATTACATGTCACAGGAGCTATAGCTGTTTCTTCCTGATGCTCAGTATTAATGTCCTTTTCGTTTTCATCCTTTCCAAAACCTCATCTTTGGTCACATGTTCGAGCTATGATATCCGCAGCATACTTCTGTAGAACTAATATTCAGCCGCTTTAAGTTTTTCCTTCAGCTTTGATAATATTGTCCAGCATTCACTGCCATATTAAAGAACTGACATCAAATAACATTCCAGTACTCTCTTCTTTGTTTCTAGAGAAATATTCCAGTCTCTTAATACTCTACTCAACCTCAAGGATGCGTCCTACGCCATCCCAATTCTCCTTCGGATCTCTGTGTCCCACTTTTCATCTTCTGTTAGAACACTTCCCATGTATTTATATTTTTGTACGTGCATGAGTGTAGTATCTTCCACCTGTATTTGGCAAATTGGGCTGCTCTTTTTGCTGATGACCATGCATTCAGTTTTCTTGAAGTTTGTTTATAGTCTTTTCTTATCACTATCTTCATCGACCTTATGTAGGGGATCTTGTAGTTTTCTTTCCGTGTCTGCTATCAGCGCTGTATAATCTACGTACCTTATTTTATTTCACTAGATTAAAAAAACGTTCTACTGAAATTGGAGACTTAAACCTAACCTGGCCGTTAATTCCAGCTAAATCTGCTTCCGGCTTTGACTCTTAAGTTGTAACAGCTCTCATCTAGTGTTTTTAGACAATAAAAAGTTAAAAAATATTTTTTTTGTATTATGGAATAATAATGCAATTATACTGCATTAAAATGGAATAATAATATAATTAATAATGCAATATAATATTACTTTTCTATAGCCGATAGTATAAACTAAAGTATATTTTTTCAAAGACATCAAACAGGGGAAAAGAAATTAACTAATTGACTTGAAGAAACATGAAAGAGGTCCCAGAAAAAGTTATACCGAGTTTACTATGGACAAACATGTATGGAGCGATTAAATTTTAGAGAAAGAATAAAAAGTACACTTATATTTAGAATCAATAAGAAACAGACGAAATATCTCGTGAACATATCATGGAAGGAGTTTTTTTTGTTTTTTTTTATAAGCGTTTCACCCCGAGCAAGGCATGTCACTGCCACTACTGCGCAGGGGCCTACATAGAGTGGAGAAAGGATGATTAAATATAGGAAATTATCAGAGGGTGGGTGATAGGCAGGTAAGGATACCGAGAATGAGGGTTGGGTAGATGAGAGTGTTCTGAGAATAATTGGGAGTTAGTGTGATAGGAGGTGTCTATTGACCCTACATTTAAACACCTGGAGATTGTAGCTGTCGGGAAAGCAGACTTGTGGAAGGGAGTTCCACAGGCGGGAAGCGCGTTAAAAGAAGCTATTGGAGTAGAATTTACGGTTACATCTTATTTGTTTAACTGTAAAACTGTGGGACCTAGTTGCTAATGTATTGCTTGTGTTTCTCGTATAAATTCGTGCTTAGGCGGCACCAGTGATCTAAGCTCATCGGAGCAGTAGCCATGAAAGTACTTGTAGAAGAGGCACAGGGAATCCACATCACGCCCGTGAGAATACAGCTATGGGTCATTTAACAATTTCAGATGTAGATCATGACAGAAAATGGACCCTATTTTCCTTAATGGCAACGCAGCACAAAAACGTTTGCAGCGTCTTTAATAATTGATCGTAGAAATATGTTCCCCGAGTTGACTTCAGACCAAATAGGTTGTCTGTACCATAAAACCACCGGAATTGAAAGAAATATTTAAACTTTATCTGAATTTACATTTTGCATTCAAACATTTAAACTATTTGTATTTAGATTATTGTCCTCATCTTAAGAAATGTAAATTTTATTCAATCAAGTGACATACGTAATACACGCTTGGCACAATATTATCCCGCAGTTGGTTGCCATTACTTTCTGCGGCAGACTGTTTGCCAGCTAAGGTTATAGAACCAAATCTGTCCTGTTATTTAACTCATAAGCTCATGTAGGGATTAATACCTTTCCCAAGAGTATTTGCGCGGAAGTGAATGCAAGGAATTCAACTGGAATTCGAACTCGGCTCTCCGACTTCTCATTCCGAGTTGACATCCACAATGCACACCCTATATAAATTTATGTAAATTTAGATATATGTAAATGTAAATTAGAGTAAATAAAGTGTTTCTGAATTCGCTCTTAGTTTTCCCTCACATCAGTATCCACCTGAGGAAGGCCAGTGGTTAAAACGTGAGAAACTTTGTGAAAACAAGTTGAAGAAAATAATCACAATAAAATTAAAGTAAATAATTGTATATAAATATAAATTCAGATAAAATAAAAATATTTATTTCAATTCTGGTGGATTTATCGTACAGACCACCAATTTAGACTCAAGTCAACAATAAATCTCGTAGAACTCGTGTATAGGATCCATCACTAAAGACGTTGCAAAAATGTTTTGGCTGTGTTGCCATTCCGAAAATGGCGGCCATTTTCTGTCATGATCTATATCTGCAAGAATTAAGGGTTAGATATTGAATGTAAGACGTACAGAAGAAAAACAGCGAATAAAATATAAAAAGAACTTGTACGTATTAAAAGGGATATCACAAACACAAATATTGCTAAAGGATACAGTTGTGCGGGTCTACGACTTTCTGCGTCCTAAAAGGTTTATAGAAGTAGCATCTACGCACATTGTTATTGTTTCGGCGTTAAATCGAAACGGAGCTCTTTTGCAATAAGGTTTCGTCTTTGCATATACAGATGGGGATGCCTGATTTGTTTTGGACAGAATGTTCCCAACTTGGTGCAAGCATTTCTTGTAACTACTGATTTTTGACCAATACCTATGCAGTAGACGATTTCTGTAATTTTAATTTAGGTCCTATTTGGTCAGTATCCAACTGTAATTGAAGGAGAATACGTTTCATTATAAATTCTATACCCCGCCTGAATTTATAGCTTGTGAGGAATGAGTCATTAAGCAAAGTCAATTAAATCACTGAAAAGTAGCGGATTTTATAGAACCTAAATCTCAGATCGTAAAGGAAGAAGGAAAGCTGGAAAAATTAGGGAATACAATGGAGCTTCTTATATTATATCAGATTTTACTATGATTGGCAATACATTAACACTAAATTTGTTAAGTTTTCAAGACAATTATATTTATATAATCTGTTAGGCTGAGTTATAAATAAATGCTTATTCTTTAACTATTTTATTTCTCGGATAAGAAAGTAAAAGAATACAGAGAAATGCAAGATAGATATTGATAATGCAAATAAAGCAATAATATCATAATAGCAGAAATAACAATAAAAATATGACATTCATTCTAACGTCCAAACTGTTTTCCCGCGTCATTGACACACATGTCTTTACATGTAGAAAAATTATTATTATTATTATTATTATTATTATTAATAATATTATGTCATTCTTCATCATATTTCTATTTCTGCTATGGCTACACTATCTACCAATTCTGCGGAAAGACCTAAGAATTGTCGTGATAAGCTGTTATGGCTCCACTTCTTTGTTTTTCTATGTCCCAGGAGGTCTCTAGCGTAACATAGACAAAGTTCTCATTAGTGTTGGCTGTAATTAGATAGACAATTTTTTGTATGTCCCTTAAGCTGGGGTTTTCCGTTATTATTTAATGTTTTTGTTCCATTTTTTAATTTTTTTTATATTATTATTATTATTATTATTATTATTATTATTATTATTATTATTATTATAAGAATGTGTCATTTTTCATCATATTTTTATTTCTGCTCTGGTCGCACTACCAACCAAGTCTACGGGAAAACCTAAGGCAGGTCGTGGTGTGTCGTTATGGCTCCATTTCATGTTTTTTATATCTCCCCTATCATCCCTAGCGTAACATAGACAAAGTTCTCCTTAGTGTGTGGGCTGTACTTAACAAGTCATTTTTTTGTATATCTCTTAAGCTGGGGTTTCCAGGGATTCTTTCAATGTGTTGTTTTGTTCCATTTTTTATCATTCCAAATGCACATTTTCTATTTCAATTTCCAGGTCTTAATACTTTGACAGTTTTTCGAATTCCTTGGTTGATATGTTACAATCTGCTGGATAAGCTATATCAATTAATAGGCAAGATTTTTCTTTCTGGTTTTAACAATAATGTCCTGCCTATTTGCTTCAATTTCTCTGTTTTGTAGATTGTGTAATCCCATAGAATGGTTACATCTTCTATTTCTGTAATCGGTGCTGGGTGATGTTCATACCAGTGTTTGTTTACAGATTTTCCATAGTGTTTGCACATTGTCCTTCTTTACGGGGTATGTATAAACGGTCTAAATCAGCCTTTCGATGATGCATCTTATGCTTAGAAAGAAGCTTTCTTGTTTTACAATCCATTCGCCTGATGTCGTTTAGAGTCCAGTTTAAGAAGCTGAAACTATATGGGACAACTGGAATTTCAAGGCTATTAATGGCCATAATTCTGTTCTGAGAATTCAATTCAGTTTTTAATATCAGTCGTAGCGTTCTATAGTACTCTTTGCGCACTATTTCTTTCATTTTTTATGGAGAAATTTTCACTCTCATTTACGCCTAGGTATTTATAAGCTTCTTCTGGCTTTAATTCTTTTATTGTTACAGCAGGGTCTAAGCTAATTGAGGATGTTTGTTGTAGCGATCCTCGTAAAACTGTAGCTTCAGCACATTTATTCAAATTGAATTTCATTCCAATGTCTTCGCTGAAGCATTTTACAGTTTGCAGAAGACGTTCTAGCTCGTTATCACTCTTAGCATACATCTTAAATCATCCATGTAAAATAGATGGCTTATTTTCTTTAGGGCAATTTTATAACCACATTCTGTCTTGTTAAGTTGACTGGTTCGTGGTATTAGTGATATGCAGAATAGTAAAGGAAAGAAGAGTCACCTTGAAATATACCTCTTTTTATGTTTATTTCACCAGACTTATAGGTTCTTCTTCTTCTTCTCATTATTATTATTATTATTATTATTATTATTATTATTATTATTATTATTATTATTTCTTCGGAAACGAAATTACAAAAGTAGGTATAGTAATGACAAAAATATTTCGATTATGCATGGCTGGAGATTCGTATCCGAGGATGCCAGTCTACAAGGACGGTAAGCTAATCCCCATCGCAGAGGTTTGCTCAGGCACATTTATGTTTGTTCAATACCCACGGAGCCCACCTGTGGCTTATATTTCAACCAGGATATTAGTTACAGATTCTGGTTTCTGGTTGAGAGCGAGTGATCCAACGGGAACAAGACCAGGACGTTCAATCTCTCAGTCACGATACCTTACAACCTCGAGTAAATAAAACCATCGACCCAATTTCAAACTTGGCATGGCTTTCAGGCACTTTTCAAAATTGCCGCAAACTAGGATCTCCTCCGCACGTCCGATAATATTAAGAAATCAACAAATCGACCATGGTGAGAGTAAAATCCGGGCTTAACCGTCAGAATGAGACCATTCTAACCATTCGGCCAGGCGCTTATTTTTTTTATCATTGCAAAAACATATCATTAATCATATTCTGTAATAATCAAAATTCCCTCAAATGTTCAAATATTCTGAACCTGTCATTCACACATTTCTTTACATGCCATACATGGCTGATTAATATTTATTAAGAATATTAAACAGATATTTATATCTACCTGCCTGATTATTTACGATACATTTTTATTACGAAAATCTGTGTCATTCTGCAGGATTGGAACCTGCAACGCTTATCCACATAGGGGAAGCTACCATATGATCTGGCACGTCTTAGACTTCTCGGCCACGAATGACCTTCGTATATATAGGCTTGATTAAAACCTCGTTTAGACTGAAGGTCATTCGTGGTCGAGAGGTCTAAGAAGTGCCAGATCACATAGTAGCTTCCCCTATGTGGACAGGTGTCGCAGGTTCCAATCCTGCCGAATGATAGATTTTCGTAATAACAATTTATAATTTTAAAATTCGTAATAACAATGTATCGTAAATAATCAGGCCGGTAGATATAAATATATAATATTGTTTAATTGAAAACAGAATATATACTTAAATATTAATATCGATCAAAATTAATGTTCAATCAAATCATTTCAATATATATATATATATATAGATATATGGACACTTTTTAATAAAATAAAATAAATGTCAGGTACTTAAAAGAGTAAAGCCTTATGTCCTTCTCAACTGGATATATATATATATATATATATATATATATATATATATATATATATATATAATTATAGCAATATTAATAGTAACAAATATATATATATATATATATATATATATATATATATATATAATAAAAAGTGTAAGAGGCCGTGACGTTTAGTTTAAAGGGTGTATTTATTGTTGTATAAAGATATTATATATTATGATATTTTAAGTGTCCATAATGGTATTTTGACGCTACACGTGTTTCGAATCTAAGATTGACTCTCTTCAGGCGAATAATTTTGTGGCTTTACATATCGAGTTACTTTTGTTTCTGAGGGCCAAGTTCTTGTCTATATATAGGTAATTAAAAAATTAAAATAAAGATAATGATAAGAATAAAGAATAAAGAAATAAATCAAATCAGTGAAGTAAAAAATAAAATAAATCAAATGTTGGAATAGTCTGTGTTTTCTCAGATCAGCACGAATGAAAATAAATGAATCAAGTGCTTATCTCAATTTGAAATTTTGGTCTGGGGTCACTCTTTAGTACTTAAAAATTATCTTCTAGGTGCCTTTTTTATTTACATGCCTTTCAATCTGTCAGTTGGTTGCTTTTATTGCTTTGACGGTGTTTTGAATTTGGTGTGTGTGTGTCTGTCTGTTTCTGTGTGTGCGTGTGTATGAGCGCTCCCTGATTTAGTTTTTGTGTTTTAGAATTATTTTAATGGTTATTTTAGAATTATATTTTATGGCTTATCTGGTTCTTTTTTATTGTTTGGGGTTATCATTTAAATGTGCTGTGTATGTATGTGTGTTTGGTAAATTGAAAGATGTTATACTAAAGACACTCATTTTCCCTCCGAGTTTGTTCTCGGTGGGTTTTTCAAGACGAACTTAATTATAGTATAACAAATACTAGTATTAGCAGAATTATTTTTGTTACTATTAACATTGCTATAATTATATATATATATATATATATATATATATATATATATATATATATACAGTTGAGAAGGACATAAGGCTTTACTCTTTTAAGTACCTGACATTTATTTTATTATAAACAGTGTCCAATATAATAAATATTATGGATCCTTCTATAATCATATAATTATGAATTAATTGTACACGGAAATTTTTATGTCTCTTCATCAGGCAATGTTGGATGTTGGTTGTAAAAATCATTTTCACGACCAACATTAAACATAGCCCTATTAGAATCTAGCTCAAAACATAGAAATTTCCATGGGGCAATGTTCAATTAATTCATAATTATATATATATATATATATATATATATATATATATATATATATATATATATGTGTGCTCTCATTAAGATTGAGCTCCCATTTATTGAGCTTTCTAGAGAAGAAAATTTTAAAAGGGTTTACTCTTCTGCGATATATGCGTTACTCTTCGGAATGAGTTCTTTCGGTGATTGTCGTGTGTATACACTGCTTATATACAACATGTTAAAATGTCCCTTCTCTGATTCGATGCGCCTATGCTTTGTGGTAGGGACTCCGACTGATACCAAATAGGTCGAGTTTTAATCCTGGCCAGAAGCAAGTGGATGTGTCTAGCCAAAATAATGAGCTGTGATATAGGAAAACAGTCTTTTATATATATATATATATATATATATATATATATATATATCATCTTGAATTTTTAATTAATAATAAAAGAGAGGTTTGTGCCAGCAAAATTCTATAGTGAGCATTCAGAAAATAAAGATTTTCCATTTTATTTTGGGTCTAACGTAGAGGAAGATACGGAGAAAGAATGTAAATTAGTTTCTTTCTTTAGAAGGATTGTTTTTCACTGAAAGAAATATTTACATTGCTAATACGATACACGAAGGTAGTTTGATATGGACGACTACTTGTTAAATTAATAAAACATTTGACATCATTACGTGATTTATTTTTCTTATTCTCAATTTTCTATCGCATAAAGACTGAGTGATTAATATGCGTACATCAGTCAACTAATTGTCTAGTCGCGAAATATACGAAAACCAGTTTAGTGTATATTCAACAGGGTAGCAATAAGTATATATATATATATATATATTATGCTCTCATTACCAATGAGCTCTCTAGAAAAGAAAATTTTTAAAAACAGTTAACACGTCTGCGATTCACGCATTACTCTTAAGTTATGAACTGAGTTCTTCCGGTGGCTGGAGTGCATATATATAACACGCTAGAAATTTCATGCGCGCTATGGCTTAGCGAGTAGGGACTCCGACTGACACCAAATCGTTCAAACAACCTTTTATACATATATTTCAATCCTGGCTAAAAGTAAATGTATGTCTAATCGTACTGATGAGCTGTGATACAGCGAAACGGATCTGTCTGCCAATAACT
Organism: Ascarosepion bandense; assembly: GCA_037127315.1. Taxonomy (NCBI): domain Eukaryota; kingdom Metazoa; phylum Mollusca; class Cephalopoda; order Sepiida; family Sepiidae; genus Ascarosepion; species Ascarosepion bandense. The sequence goes on from JBBBDQ010002022.1 coordinate 193,497, forward strand.
ATTTACGCTCTCACACCCTGACTGAGCACTCTAGAACAATGGTAGACTTTGAAAAAACCGTAGTTCCTGTAGCATCTACGCATCACACATTCAGTAATGAATTAGAATACTCTTAGCTACTAGGCGTATTTCAATATATATATAGATAAATATATATATATATTTAGAATAAAAAGTGTAAGAGGCTGTGAACGTTTAGTTTAAAGTGTATATTTATTGTTGTATAAAGATATACATATTATGATATTTTAGATGTCCATAATGGTATTTGTAACGCTACACATGGTATATCACACGCTAAAAGCATGCCTCCTTCAACCGGGTGCCCATAGCTCAGCGTACTGATGAGCTGTGATACAGCGAAACGGATCTGTCTGCCAATAACTATTTACGCTCTCACACCCTGACTGAGCACTCTAGAACAATGGTAGACTTTGAAAAAACCGTAGTTCCTGTAGCATCTACGCATCACACATTCAGTAATGAATTAGAATACTCTTAGCTACTAGGCGTATTTCAATATATATATAGATAAATATATATATATATTTAGAATAAAAAGTGTAAGAGGCTGTGAACGTTTAGTTTAAAGTGTATATTTATTGTTGTATAAAGATATTATACATATTATGATATTTTAGATGTCCATAATGGTATTTGTGACGCTACGCATGGTATATCACACGCTAAAAGCATGCCTCCTTCAACCGGGTGCCCATAGCTCAGCGGTAGAATCACCGAGTGATGTCAATTTGGTAGGTTTACAATCCTGACTAAAAGCAATCGCATGTCTAACCGTACTGATGTGCTGTGATACAGCGAAACAGATCTGTCTGCGGATGGATATACATATATATATAAGTGGAAATTGAATTCAACATTTAGAAGCGATAGTCTGATTCATGCTAAATGCCATCATCTGGCCAAATTCGATTGAAGGGTACATGATCTGACGATTGCGCTGAGCATGAATTTGGATTACGTTAAGTCTGTAAACTTCTTTTTATGGTTACATACGTTCAATGTCTAGTACTGAAAAAATTAACCCAAAAATGTAGCAAACCTTAAGATTATATATATATATATATATATATATATATATATATATATATATATATCAGTCAGTTAGGTGGCATATGTAAGGCACGCTTGAGCATCATGTCGCTTTCGAGACATGAATTACTATGCAGAAGATTTTCCCGCAGTAGTTTGCCTTTACTTTATGCTGTGGATTGGTTGCCAATATATCCTGCTACTGACGGATTCATACTCTTTCCAAGGTTATTTGTACGTATGAGGTTGCAACGAATTCAACTTCGATTTGAACTCAGCTCGGCAATTTTTTCGATTCGTTCCACTGCATGACAACGCACGTCCTATATATTGACTTAAATTTAAGCGGTGATGTTTTTAGTGTTTGTAAACTTTAGGGTACTGGATTGCTACGTGCTGTCCGTCCTTCAATATCCAGTGAATGCCGGACAATACCATCAAAGATGAAGGAAAAACTTGAAGCAACTGAAATGTGGTTCTACGGAAGGATGCTGCGAATCTCATAGATCGAGCATGTGAGCAATTATCAGGTCTTGGAAATGATGGAAACAAAAAGGAAATTAATACCGAGTATCAGGAAGAGACAATTGAAATTCCTTCAGACATGCAATGAGGAACGAAGGACTGGAGAACCCTATACTAACATGCCAGATAGAGGGGAAAAAGAGACAGGGGAAAGCAACAGATAACATATTTGAAGGACCTAATTAGGTGGATGACAGAACGAGGATTGCATGGTGTAACAGGAGAAGGCGTGCTCAGAGCCACCAGGGATAGAGAAACTTGGAAAGCCATGATCGCCTACATCCTGAAGGGACAGGGTACATAGAAGAAGAAGAAGAAGAAGAAGAAGAAGAAGAAGAAGAAGAAGAAGAAGAAGAAGAAGAAGACATTAGCTGATAGACTGTGTTTTATGGCCGATCGATACTCTACGATATTCTCAAATATGTATGTATACGCATAAGCATATACCTCTCCTTTATCGTCAGCAAATTCTAACGAATTATTCGTTAAGATAGTCCAACAGTTTTCCGTGGACCTCGTCATAATTTCGAATACTTCCAGGCAGTACTAGAAAGTAATGTCTTGGCTGCTGTTTAATCAATAGCCAGAGAGTGAAAAACATGTAAGTCTTCGCCGAAAATATTTGTACGAATTTAAACACAATAAGCAACAGCGTAATTTGAAATTCTCTCATCCATTTTTTCCTTGCAGATAGAAAATATTTTCACAACATGCACATTTATTAAATATGCTGCTCATAAAATAAATGTATAATTACTATACATATTTTAGTGGTAATGAAAAATCTAAATTATAACATTTTACTGTACATTATTCAATTGATTTATTAGTTAAATCTGTTAATTTTGAGCTTAATTTCTATATATTTTTCGACTCATATATCAGTTAAATTTGTTAATTCTAAGCTTATTTTTTAATTATTATTCCATTGATATATCATTTAAATTTGTTAAATCTGAGATTATTTTCTACACATTATTCCACTGATATATGAGTTAAATTAGTTATTTCTAAGCTTATTTTCCCTGTAATATTAGAAGTAGGCTTTCGGGTCCTGTTTTCTTAAAATATTTTATGAACTTGTTTACCCAGCTAAGAAAATGAGAGTCTACAAATCTTCTTGAATTTTGGGGGAAAACATTTTTTAAACAACCCACAAGATAAATGCAATGCGAAAAAATAACATTGCAAATACATTAGCTTATAAATTTATATTAAAGAGAATATGAATATTTCCTGGAATATAGTAGTATGCGCAGACTTTATCGGAATTGATTCTTCTGATTGAAGAAAATACGTAGCGAAATTTTATAACTTCTGTACATTTTGTTTATAATAAAGAAAAGCATGTTGATGTTACTTGAGCCGTGCGCGCATTTTTGCATCGGTTCAGGCGCGGAAGAGGCTTCGGGTCACATTTAGACATGTTTGCCATACCAGTTACATTCAGGTTTGATCCTGGGTATCACGGTAAACTGCATCCGGCAGCAAAGCTTATGATTAAGATGTTTTAATGATCATGAGACCATTTTTAATCGCTGTTGTTTACCCTGATCCGGAGTAGTATTACCTGTTATGGTCCCGGGTATGGGCAAATAGCTAACACCCAAACTAGGGTCAAAACAGCATGAAAGTATAAAAAATACACGTTTATAGAAATATAAACATAAATAAAGACCTTTATAGAAAAACCAGATTTTTGAATGAAAAATGATACATAACATTCATTTTTGAAGAAAAATTTATTACCATAACACATTTTTAAGGAAAAAATTCTCAGCAAAACTTTTTTGAATACAAAACTAAAAGATATTTTTAGTTTTCTAAAATAAAAAAAGTAAAAACAAAAAAATTCCTTAAAATCTGACTTAAATCAACCTTTTCACTAAAACGGAACTTTTAAAAAAATTGCTTAAAATCCCACTTATTTGTCATTAAATAACCCATAGAGGTGTTGATATGCCGTTAAACAAAACACAAATTCAGACATTCAGGTTTATCCTGTTAACAATGGGACTCGTTGACATGCTTACATACTGGCCTCTCTGAAACTGGTTAAGATTCGGGTTTTTGTAAGATGCTAATGCCAATAATATTGGTGGCTAAAAGCAGCAGTTAGCAAGTCACGATGTCTTGTGACTTGTTACGTCAGTAACAATGCAGTGTTATTTTTGTTACCGCCCGTATTTTTGCATTTCATGCCTATTACCACCTTAATTGTCATTACCACCTTCATTATCTTCATCCAAACTCTAGACACACTGGCCTTTCCTCACTACATATCAATATCGTAACGTTAGGATAAATTTGAAAATGAGTTCTCAGTTGTCGCCAGGAAAATAATTTGTTTCTAAATTACCGTAATATCAGCATGTACCACAGCCTTAGAAACGCGTCTTCAATGTTGCAAGAACATTCTTTGTCAGCTGAGTTTAAAGGCTACCATGATCTTTACACTTGGAGATAAACTGCATCCAGCAGCAAGGCTTCTGATTGGGAGAATGTAAGTAGCATGGAACTACCTCTTAATTGCTGTTGTTCCCAGGACCACCCTGACTCGGAGTGGTAGCACCTGTTAGGGTCTTAGCTATGGGCAAATTAACCCCCAAACTAAGGTCAAAACACAATGAAAGCAAAAATATAGGCTTTTATAAAAATATATACATTTTTGAAGGAAAAACATTATTACCAGAACAAATTTTTGAAAGAAAAATTATTGCCATCATATATTTTTGAAGGAAAAGAAAATATCACTATTCTTTAATACAAAACTAGAAGACATCTTCAGTTTTCTAAAATAAAAAAAAATTCTTCATTAAAATATTATTAAATCAATCCTCTCACTATAACTCAAAATTAAAAAAAAATACCTTAAAACGTTACCTTTTTGGCATGAAATAACCCACAGAGGTAGATATGCTGTTAAACAAAACTCAAAACTCAAACATCCTACACTTGAAGTAACAGCGTCTCCATTATTATTCAAAGATTTTCTCCATAAAGCTAACCATAGAAAATGTTAGCCAATACTTATATAAATTAAGACAAAATTAAAATTTGTCTTAACCGAAGCGTTTTGCCTTCTGAGAGAATTTGTCTAAGCGAATGTTCGTCAGAAATGAAATGTGCCGCCTAAGATAACAAACGAAGTTCGCAAATTTGCAATGCAGTTCTATGACGTCACACTGCATGATAGTGCAGAACAGAAGGAACAACAGAACCATATATTTAAATGCAATGTAACGTGTTTTGACCAGATTTAAACGTGATTTTATTAAGTGTGGATTGTTTGGATTTAATGTAGATGGCCTCCAATAGAATTGCAAATACGCGACCTGCGTTTGTTATTTTTGGTAACTATTGCCGTTGCTTATCGGTGTTTTATGTCAACACAACATAAAATCGTCACTGATGGTGGATGTTTTTGTGTTACCGTCATTATAACCTCTCTGAAGATTGCTTATGTGAGTCGAAAGCCTAGAACCAACTTAATAAAGATTATCCAAATTTTGGAGAATCTTTGTCTATATTGTCAACTGAAATTAAAGCCAAAATACGATGTTTAGAACGGCTCATGATTAAACATAATAGACATTCATTTTCTCATATATTTAACAGTATATGTTTAGAAAATTATTTGCTGCCTCGATACACGATAGATAGATAGATAGATAGATAGATAGATAACACCTAATGATACAGACGCACCTATCTAGGTTTACCTAAACGGATCGTCAGGAAAAGCTGGCCAGCTTTCCCTGACGATCCGTTTAGGTGAAACCTAGGTAGGTTCGTCTGGCTCATTATGTGTTATCTATTTATTTAGCTCTCCCTCTAATTGAGCGCTTTCTGTTAGATGATTATTCGTATCGGGTTTTTTTCTTTGGTCTTTGCGCTGGTCTCAGTCCGAACAATTTTGACTGACGTTCATGTACTAAGCAATCTCTTTAAAATAAACATTTTTCCTTCCGTCGAAAGTTTTCGAGGAAGGTTTTCGACTCAAGTATAATTATAATCGTGTTTATATATATATATATATATATATATATATATATATATATATATATATACAATCAATTTTTTTTACAAACATTGCGGACTTGATCATCACACTAAAACAAGAACATGAGTCCATATAAACAAATTTCTAATAATCCATCATGTTAAATTTAAAATGTAAGAAAATATTTCGGTATATAGCGCATTATAGTCCAACAGACTATTTTATATTTGTCATTTGTGTACTTTTGTATCGAGTTTGTTTTCAACATTTAATGTGTGTAGTAGCGAGTTTTAAAATGCAGGATATTCATATTGTGATAAGGTAAATAGAATTTTTACATACGACTACGTGAATGGTAATGGATGCGAGGCTGCACGTCTCTATGACATTGAGTTTGCAGAAAAAAGACAGCCGAGTCATCCATGTTTTGCTGCCGTCTGTCGACGCGTTTCTGAGAAACGAACTTGGCACTACCCGCTCCCAAAGATTTTAAATGTATTGCCTTTGTATTCACGCGCTGTGTGTGTGTGTGTGTGTGTGTGTGTGTGTCTCCGTCTGTCTGTCTGTCAGTCAGTGTGTGTGTGTGTGTGTGTGTGTGTGTGTGTGTGTGTGTGTGTGACTTTCCTTCTGCCTTTTGTCCCCTGCAACTGTAGAGTAGAATGTCATATTTTGTTTTTGGCAAACAGAAGCCAATGGATTATTTTGTTTACAGAGTGTCATGACTAATGCATTCTTTTTAGAAGAATGGAACATTTACTGAAACATTACTGCTTAATCTAGACACCATGTTTGTTGAGAGGTAGCAGTTTCTTTCAGACAAATGCTTGTAGCATAAAATTACCATTTAGCTACGTCGATACCCACGAGTGAAAAACAAATCCAGATTTTGTTATTAGGTAGTAAATTACTGCTATAATTGAGAGTAGTAATGATGAATCCGATTTCAAATTCCAGTTGAATTTCTTAAATTCACTTACGCCCAACTAACCTTTGGGATAGGTATTTATCTGTCTCTTCCCTCTATTTATGAGGACAGATTAGGTACTATAGACTTGGCTGGCAAACAGTCTAACTCAGAGAGTAATGGCAACCAACTGCGGGATAATCTTCTGCTCTGTTAGTTATGTCTCCAAAGTGTATCACGTATGGCACTTAACTAACTGACTGAATGATGAAGCGTAATAGGGTCGAGGTGTGCAGATCTCTTCTGCGATACCTAGTTCGTACATTCTGGTTTCCTTTCCGCATGAAGATTAGTTTTATAGGCGAATCTGTACTTTGTCTTTTCATTTTCGTCTAAAAAAAAGTAATCCTTTTTCTATCCATGACTTTCGCTCAGTCTGGGCCTTTTACTGTTGTCCTTGAACATGACTCCAATTACTGATAGCGATAAATGTTTCGTAACGAATTTTTGACAATACCCGCTGTTTTAAATTTAACAAGATCTCAGCATCACTCATATGCTGCCCGTGCCTTATCAAGTGTTTCATATGTACAAACTTACACAAGTACCACATCCTTGTTCGTTCATTATGCGTCGGAAGCTAATTTTAAGGTGTCAATCAGCTTCCATCTATCTGTTAATACATCTCAGCATTTTTTGTGTTCATCAGTTTCTGGAACGTATAACTACTTAGCTAATATTACAATTTCTGACATGATTTAGGAGGAATATGATTTTAACATTAATAGATGTATTCTTCTTCTTCATGTTTCGTGTTATTTCAGGACGTAGACGATCATGGATTTCCACTTGGCTTTGTCTCTTGTCGCTCTCAATATATTTTTCTTTCTATCTCTTCTAAACCCCGTTCCGTCAACAATTTGCTCAATACTTATAAGTACGTCTCGCGCTGCTTTTCCCTGTCACTCATATTTATTCGACCTGTAAGTATTAATTTCTCCAGGTCGTCCTTCCTGATTACGTGTACCCTGACCTCATTTGTTTCTTCCGAATATTTAGCATCAAATTTAAAGTTGCCCAGAATGTTACATTTAAAAGAAATATACTTATTCAACAAAAAACCTCAATACCATTCTTCATTGGCTGTCACAATCTCAAAAATATATGATACGGTGATGATAGTAGACATGCAATAGAAAATACAGGTTTTTCTACAGAATATAGCAAAGGTAAATCATTAACTACAAGAAAACTCAATGCATGGACATCAGCAAAAAGTGAAGCCCTAATTGCTAGCGTTATTTCGGGGATACTGATATGAAACAGGTGCAGAAAATTAGATTCCTGAGAATTGTTCTGACAGAGGATGGTACATGCGACACTGAGACCCGAATCTGCATTGCCATTGTCAATGATGCATTTAAAAACCTAAGCAGAGTATTGAGAGGCAGGAAGATTTTTTTGGAAACGAAAAAAAGAGTATTGGAATTTTATGTGATATATGTTCTCTTATATGGCTTCGAATGCTGGACAAATTTCTCAAATATGGAGGAGTGACACGAGCAACAGAAATTTGGTTCTACTATAAAAATAATACTATGCTTAGCATTTGAAATGAGTCTTTGACAATGTCAATGCGGCTTCGTATCTCTCTATCGCATTTACCATCTTCTGTCAGAACCCATCCCAGGTATTTAAATTTCTGTCTGTTTGATATTAATATCCCCAAAATGAAGCTGGCATTTCGGGCTTCTCTTTTTTCCTGATGTTCATGCATTCAGTTTCCTTGTAGTTTATATTCATTCCTTTTCGCGTTACCTTGCTACATTCTGTGGGAAATGCCCTATTTTCTTTTTCCGTATCAGCATCTTTTCATTTATTGTTAAAATTCTGGCAGCCAATAACGAATGTTACTAACTTTTTTTCTTGAAAAAGTAAACTTTTCTTAATTGTAACATTTTTGGCAGCCTTAATAAATCTCTTAATGCTGAGAATACCATGGATTGAACATGTGGTCAACGACAAGGACACAAACGAAAAGGTTAATTAACATCAGACAGAGACAGCTGAAGTTTCTGGGAAGCATAATGAGGAATTAAGGTTTCAAGAATCTAATACTCACGGGACGGTTAGCGGGGAAAGGGAGACCAACATGAAACATACGTGATACGCTTGAGAAAGTGAATGGCGAAGCAGGGTTTGGAGGAAATTCTAAGAAGAAAAATGTTATGAGCGACAAGGGATAGAATTAAGTGGAAGTCCACCATAGCCTATCACGGTACATAACGAAGGTCATGAGGTAGAGTGGGAGAAAAATATATAAAACTTGATCGAATTTGCCCCTTGAGCTACGTCCTCAAGACAACAATTCACTCAATTGAACACTCGGCTTTACTGCACAGTATTTTCAATAGATAAACAATAATTACAGTAAGATACGAACTTTGATTGTTACTACACTATACCCACTAAGAAAAGAAACTGAAGCATCATTCTATGGTGTTAAAATGTTAGAAATGCAGTAGTTCCTGTAATTGACGAGTAACTAGCAACTGAAGCGGAGACTGATATAACTGAATTTACTACGACAGTGGTTCTCTCTTAGTTCGCCACGGAAAGCATTACATGACTAGATATTTTACAGTGCAAACCCACAAATTGTTAGTGAGGTCAGTCAGTTAAAGTGCCATACGTGATACACTCTTGAGCGATCATGTCTCTTTCGAGACATGACTGACTGGGCAGAAAATTATCCAGCAATAGGTTGCCATTACTTTCTGCGGTAGACTGGTTGCCGACCAAGGCTATAGAACCCAATCTGTCCTACTATTTAACCCATAACTGGAAGGAAGAGACGGATTAATACCTTTCCCAAGGGTATTTGCGCGTAAGTGAATACAAGGAATTCAACTGGAATTCGAACACGGCTCTCCGGTTTCTCGTTTCGAGCCTATATCCACTGTACCACAACGCACATCCTGTTAGTGAGGTACATGTTCGATAAAAAATATGAACCTAAGATAAATTACGACAAAATATTACGATAGAGTTACCTTGCTATAATTTTGACATCCGCTACCAAGCAGCCTGGAAGAAGATTTCTTTTGGGATCTCCTCTTGGTCTTATTGAGGAAAGGTATGTTATGATAGACTGTCTCTAGTGAATATCTAAGTCTTGTGTCACCCTTAATTTGACGCTTTCCCCATTTTAAGAAAGTATATAATATATCATATCTAGTGGAGGATTTGCGACTAGTAATTAAATTCTCTGGAGTATGTGTAGGTTCGATCATAAACGTTCATCAAACAAACATTACTCATTTGGCAAAAGGTACCCTGACTTTTGATCGGCGGCGTATGAATGTGTAGAGAAATTTGCAATAAGAATCGTTATTATTTTTAGCATTATAGATTAATGTTAGAATTCTCTTTTGTTTTCAGCTGTGCAGTTATGATTATATTAATTATTATTAATTCTCGCTCTCTGTTGTTCTCTATTTTTGTCAAGACTTCCAAAATCTTTATGTACAAGGATTTATTCAGGTTTTAATTGTCAAGGGAATTGCTCATAGGAAAAATTATATTCCTCAAGGCAATGATCAGGTAAAGAAATCAATGGAAGTATATGAAGACATCTGCCATAGAATTGAAATCATCGGGACTAACTTTTTAACATTGGCAAACGGCTTTGCCTGATAACATTTATTCAATACGTTCAGTAAAGTGCAGGTCTAATAGGCGTTTTAATTATTCCCGTAGGTCTTCAAATGGAATTTCACTGCCATATGTGTGTAAATCTGAACCTGTTCTCTCATAGCGTCATATTTCAGTGAACATAACAGATCCTTTGGTCAAAGAAGTGGGAGTTGTTCAAACAAATCCACATTACGCACACGTTCAATATAAAAATGGAAATGATGGCAGTAGCTACTGAACATTAAGCTCCAGTTCAGACCATATTGATGGGGGACCCCAGGCGATACACGTACATGAAGTCGAAGAATCGTAAAAGATATCCAGTTTTTCCAGAATAAGTTCTCGAATCCACTTCTATTAAATCTGGTAATACAATTTTTAAAAAGTTTCATGGTTATTTGAACGAGTGTTCTTAATTTTTTTCAAAGAAATTTCTTTGACCGGTGAATAATTTTGTCCTTTTTATTTAAAAAGAAGTCCTCAGTTAAATTCCTTGTTCGTCTTTTGCCTGGTCATTGTCTAGTTGACTCCACCACCACTCAGCCAAAAAAAATTTTTTTTTTCTACTGGCATTAGTACATGTGATCAGCTTCGAAATATTCTTAAAAGTAAGTTATAATTTTGCTTTGATGTTATTGTATTATTTTTTGTGGCTAATTTTTAAAAAAAAGTTTCATGGTTATTTGAACGAGTGTTCTTTATCTTTTTTCAAAGAAATTTCTTTGACCTGACTTTAACTAAGTTCAAACTTAGTTAATTCACCACCGTTACCTTTTTTCTTCAATTGGAGTAGATAGTCTAAACTATCGCCCGGTTCACACTCTACCCCAATATATTGAACAGGTGTAGAGGCTCATCCCTTGTTCTCTGTTTAGGATATGGTTTCCGGCTTTCTCTCTTCTAGTTTTTTCAATCTTACGTAGCCCCCTGCACATCAGTGGCGTTGCTGCCTTGCTCGGGGTGATATGATTTTTAAAAAAACACAAAAAGTATGCAAATTCCAGTGACGCTGCCGAAGATGTAGTTCCCAGAGAAACTTACCATATACGTCATCTGCTCACGCATTGATTTATAGCGATGAGATAAGGAAAATTTGATTATATTCCTTCACACCCCTACCGCTCTAGAGCAGAATGGCATATTCCAGACTTTTGAAAAGCAGTTTTGTGTTTGGTAAATAGAAGTTCGTGTATTTGTGGAATAAAACATATATATAATTATTGTTAATCAGTTACTCAATGCGTATATAATGTAAAGATTTTGAGTATTCTTAATTTAAAACCAGTTATTTACACAACATTGGTTTACAACATTTTGGTAGTTTCAGGCGGTTATAATAACAGATTTTCCTAGTTTTTCAAACATACAACAGGGATTTTCTTATGAAGGCGCTACTGCATTTTTAAAATTATTGACATTTTTACGATTAAGTAGGTTGGTTGTTTTTTTTATATAGGTTTTGGGTCTAGTAATACTTTTTTCTTTTCGAGTACCAAGATTCATTGGGATTTGTTTTTAAAGGCGGAGTCTGCAATTACTACCCTGTTATTTAACCCATAACTTGAGGGAAGGGACGGATTAATACTTTTGCCCAAGGTTGCTAGTGCTTAAGTGAATGCAGAGTATTCAACTGGAATTCGAACTCGGCTCACCGATTTCTCATTTCGAAAGAAGATATCCACTGCACCACAACGCACATCCGTCACTAAACGCTGGTATTTCCAAGCATGCACCCATCTAAGTACTAACCAGGCACAACGTTGCTTAAGGTCAGTGATCAAGCGAGAACCGGTGTATTCAACGTGATATGGCCCTAAGCCCGATTGAGTAGGAGTTTTTGAGGAGAAGTTTATTATATTTATATAAGAAAAAATACATTTATTTGAAAACATTTTTCATTAACGATTCTTTTAAAAAGCCTAACAAGAGTAATACGTTGGTAAATGTTAAATTGAAAGAATAAAAATTTGCACTGCGGCAAAAGAAATATAAAAAAGAAACCACGACTGAAATACAAATTCATTAATCAAAACGATAGGAAAGAAAATATATACTGACAAAAGAGCCAATATAAGGCGTACTTAGTGATTTTGAAACGAGAGAATTCACTCGCATATCTCTTAAAAGAGCGAGTGCGTGAACAAAAGGCTCTTTTTATCTACAAAGAGATGGTTGATGTATTTCAATAAGAATAATTTCTAATATAGCTAAACGCTGAGTGGACCGAACTCTGCACAAAAGAGCAAACGAATCGACACTGTAGCTTGTCAGAATCACATTGGGTATAACACGTACTGCAAAATAACCTGACTTATATATATATATATATATACACGAACAAGTTCAATCCGTTCATGGTCTCATTTTTCTCAATTCGAATTGTTATGTTATTCTGTCAATTTAATATTTATGAATGTAATTTCTGACAAAGTGTTGGTTGAAAATAATGCTTAAAGGAGAACGCGTTGGTGTATTTTTATGTTTATATAAACGTTTATTTGTGTTAAACATCTCAGTCTCCTCTCTCGCTTTATTTCTCTTTCTTTCTCTCTCTCTCTCTCTATATATATATATATATAAAAACAGAAATTATGAATACAATCCTATTTATGTTTGTATGTATATCTCTCTCTTTCTTCCTATATATATAAATGTAAACTTATCGCTATACTCGTTTCGAAAACTTTCCCTGAAGATCCACTTTTGTGAAACCTTGGTAGGTTCGTTGGCTCTCTAGGTTAGTTATTTACTCTCTCTCTCTCTCTCTCTCTCTCTCTCTATATATATATATATATATATATATATATATATATATATATATATTGATTTTTCATCAAATGTAATGTCGTATTTACGAAAGGTTTTAACAAAAATAGCACTGAAATCATTGACTATTGCGGGTAACTATTTGCCAATCCTTCCGGCTGTATTTGTATTCTACGTCAAAAAAACGACACATTTTACAGTTTTACCACAAGTCGACCCATATTTCTGAATCTTCATATGAATGAAAGTGCTTCTCAACCAGACAATGTGTCATCGAAATTAAAAGTGTTTATTGGACAGAGCAATGACTGGTAAATACGATGGGTGGGGTAGAATTCTCCATGTAAGCATTTCCAGGTAGGGTATCAACCAATTGCAACAAGTTGCCTAGTGATGTAATGTTGCAAAAGCCTTTTGTTGTGTCTCTGCTTGTATCGAGACCGTAATCTTTGCAATGCTTGGCGCAAATGCATCAATTGTAGTCGATAGTGACCTACCGTGATTGTTTCGGTTGTATTGAGCAGCTCATAATAAATTACACTCTCCTGATCTAACAGAATGCAGAAGCTTCGAAACTCGGATTAGCCGCCGATGTTGATGCAACGATTTTCTAGGCTTAGTGCTATCGTAGTGTATCCACTTTTCATCGCCGGTCAAGATAAGATGGAAAAAAAGGCTTTCTTTTTCTGTTCACACGTGACACGACACCGTTTGACTTTTCTCGGCTTCAACTTTGAATTATCTTGTTAAATATTTGTTGTTTTAATCATTAAATTGCTTTTAAAATACTGGGAGTATTCGGTATGTTTGATAAAACTTACAAATTATTAAAAAAAATTGTACTAATCTACGTACACGGGTAAAAAATAACTTATTTTGTATTCTCCTATCTGTTAGCACTTCAAATATTTGTTTCAATCGGTTAATATATGTCTATTGTAGAGGGTGTGACAGAAGATTGAAGTTATATAATTTTGTATAGTGATTTTGTCAGAAACAAGAAAGTAATGCTGAAATGTTATATGTATATCAGTCCTTTTATAAGGTAGTGGATGCTAAGAAAATCTCGAAATGCGTAAAGAAAAATCTGGAATCAACAGAGATGTGATTTGCTGGAAGAATGATGATTAATTATTTTGAAAAATGGAAACAAGAAATATACTCATAATCAGATGGCGAAGGAAGAATTTTGTCCACATGTGTAGGATTTAAATAAATTCATATTAACAACATAAAATTATATATATATATGTATATATATATATATATATATATATATATATATATATATTATAATTATGTTTTTTGATGTACATAATTTCTCCTATATATGTCCTCTTCTCTACAATGATATGGTTGTTTCTGTGTTTGGACTTAAACACTTCATCGGGAGAAGTAAAATATATATATATATATATATATATATATATATATATATATATATATATAATTACATAATTTTAGTCATAAAAACGAATCAAGTACACAGTTATATTAATAAGTGTTCAATACAATTATATTGTAGAACTTTTGAATATTCTTCATTGTAAACGAGTTATTACGCGACCTAGTTTTCTACCATTTTTCTAATAATACGTGATTGTTTAAAAAAAATTTTTTTTCGTATTCCCTTAGATTTATTTGATAGATCTTGTTGTGGAGAATTCCCTACACACTAATATGAACTCTACCGGACTACATAAATCCCGAGAGTTATCTACACTTTGTAAGCAGATGCAGCAACTACAATACTCATTTGTTAGTACGCCGTTCCGGCGCTAAGTAATATTATACTTTATTTCCTCTGTACACGGTTCCTCTTTTGTAATATAATATTGTTTCTGACCATATACCGTGTCCGAGTCATGCTTGTGACCTTTTTCCAGGGCCACATCAGATTTATCACATAAACCCAAGGGAATGCGAAAAACTATAAAGGAAGAAGTCACAAATCTTATAAAAAGTCCCGGATTCCTGTATTGAAAACATAATAAGGAAGCAAAAATTATTACAGATAAGTTAAATTTAAGCCAAAAAATACAAATTTTCACAGAGAATCTTTCTTAACAATCAAAGACCAAAAAGAATATTTTTCCAACAACGAATCATACCGATTATAAATAAAATAACACAGAAGTGGGCAAAATAAATCATCAAATATTAAAAAAAAACATTTGTGCCTTGCTAAGAACAGCCATTCAAACTAACCAGTGGAAGAACACAAGTGATCGCATTTCCTAGTTCCAAAAAATCTAATGCAAAAATAAATACACCTTCATTAAATGACATCAAAAACTTTTACCCATAAATTTCTGAAAAATAAAATTAATGGAAGCGTTTAATTTTCCTAAAAGGTCCATAAAAATACCATCTGAACAAATTGATATAATCCTACATTACCGCAAATCAATACTTTTCCATCAAAGTAAATAATGGAATAAAAATCAAACAACGACAAATTTGATGTACCACAAGTATCTCACGACGGAACAGAAATTTCAGAATTGATGAGCATATACATTTTAAATAAAATCAACAAAATAATCCATATAGACAACGACTGATTATACAGAGATGACGGATTACTGATAGCTCCAAACAACAAAAGAGAAAATTATAAAATTTAGGAAAGAACTATGAAAACTATTTAAGAACTTTGTATTTTGATATAATAGTAGAAACAAATAGAAAAGTAGTACAATATTTAGATATGGGATTTAATTTATAAACTGGCAATGTCTCGCCATACATTAAAACAAACACTAAGTTAAATTACATAAATACAAAATCAAACCATTCCAAAAGTATAATTAGGCATATCCACAAAGGAGTAAAATACAGACTATCAAATAATTCGTCAAACAAAACAATGTTTGATGAAAAGAAAAAACTATAAAGATACAAAAATCTGGCCATAAAAACATTTTACAATATAATTCTCAGTCAAAAAGACAAACAAAAAACGATAATAGAAAACGGAACCTTATCTGTTTCAACCCACCATTTAATTAAGAGGTAAAGACCAAAATCGGATAAATAGTTTTTAAACTGATAAATAGACACTATCTAAAAAGAATCAGAACTAAACAAAATTTTCAATAGAAAAAAAATCAAGCCAAGTTATGTTTGTACTATTAATTTAGATAGTTTCATAAAAAACAAAATGCCAGAAATTTAGATAGCAGTACTAAAGAATGCAACTGCAGCGACAAAAATAAATGTCAACTTCAAGGACATTCAAATACAATATTACAAAATTTACAAAGCAAAAGTACATGACTTAAATGACCAAAATAAAATATATTTTGTATCAACCAAAGACACCTTTAAGAAAAAGGTGGTTCAATTACAAAACTACATTTAAAATAGAAAACTTAAAAAACTGTAAAAAATTGTCTAGCTACGTGCGGAAATTGAAATCAAAATAATGAAAAGCCCAGACATAACGTGGAGTATATTAAAAACAAAGGTGGCAAAATATGTAGACTGTACCAGGAATAATAGTTAGAGATTATGCTATTTCAAAACAAAAATTATCATTTGAAATTAAAGAACGGAAATTATGACTAATTTTAACCACACTTAAAATACCTAATAGCTTCATAAATTCACGAGTGAAAAACGTTGTAATTTCTTGAAATATGAAAAATTTGCACGTTCAAAAATTCTCTGCCACGTGAGCGTTCAAAAATAAAACACTGTTACGTGAGCATTCTTAATAAAAAACGGTAAACGGTAAAAATCAGTTAATAAAAATCGCCTGAAGACACCACTCATGGTATAAATCTGGGTCGTGTAATAACTCGTTTACAAATCGATATATATATATATATATATATATATATATATATATATATATATATATATATATATATACACCCACCGGGCTACAGTCTACTTCAAATCTACACTTTATGCACAGCTGTCTTTCCATCTCAGTGGGTGTATATGCATCTGGGTGTATATGAATGTAACTGTCTACAGAATATAAACAAGTAGGTGTAAAAGTAAAGAATAATGTTCAAGCGAATATATAATATAAGCCCCTTAAACAACCCTCCAATCTGTGCAATACCCCGTTAAAGCGTTTATATTCATTTTTATCAGTCATCGTAATCATTATTGCTAATAATAATTTTAATGAAGTAACATTATTATCTTTAGGAAGAATAATAATAAATGCTTATCCCTCCCCTTTCTATTATCATCAAATTTGTTATCATACTTGATAATACTATTATTGTCATAAAAACTAAAACATTAATATTTACAAGATAAATATATTATTAATATCGTCCGAAAATATAAAAATCTAACAATTGAATTATCTAAAGGAAAATCCGGCCCCCAAATTTACTGTCATGTATTTGAGAATGGCCAGTAAAATATTCAGTCCAAGGTCATCTTATCACCTGGGAAAGAAAACCAACCGCGCTTAATGATTAACACTGTATATCTAAACCCCTCTTCCATTGATAAAATGTTTTCGTTCTACCCATGTTCGCCACACGATTCCTTTCCTCCGGATATATCTAACCCATTCATTTTTATGAAAAACTTTTGTCTGAGGAGCGAATTTGTAAAGTTTTCGCAAAATAAAATATTACCAATAGATTCATAAATTCGTCTGATAGAGTTTTATTATAATACTGTGTTAAATTCTAACATTGCGACTGTGATGCCATGTGGAATTAGCGTTACAAATTATGAAAGATATATATATATATATATATATATATATATATATATATATATGTATATATATTGATGCATGTTTCATTGAATAATATTGACAAGTTTTGTCGATTTATTTTATGTAAATGTTTTACATACCGCCTGATAAGCTTAAAAACATTACCGTTGAAAGAGGAATGAAAATCACAATATTGATACATCTTTTTATTTAATTCTTCGTTAGCTTTCGGCTTGCATCAGACGTAATCACTAAAGACAATTGTGTTGGTCGTAATGAGCAGTTCGGTGACGTGCAATAGTAATAGGCGTCTATTTTGTTTGTATGGAAGACTGGCGAACACGTTCAGGCATGCTGTAAACGAAAATCACATTACAGCTTATGGCGCCTCACATGACCACGCGAGAGTGGAGGCAGCGATATATTATTTAATGAAATATGCATCAACGAAAAAATGCTGCCTAAATAAACACACACACACACACACACACACACACACACAATATATATATAAATATATATATATTTGTAAGTGGTTATAACGTTTCACTTTTCTACTTGAGATTGTATCTCACCTTGGTCGATAAGTATTGAAGAAAAATAATTCCTGATATCTGTCAAGTTAGGCTACCCCTGCGTGCGACAGATTTACAGACTGCCTAAAAATCATATCTGGGTGTAACGCAAGCCTTGTGACAGAGTTCTATATTTGCTGTCGATTGATGTGTTAGGAATTTTGTTTGAGTGTGATTGAGTTGTCTAGAATATTGATCATGCCAGAATGATGTGCACCTTTCTCTGAAACTGCCACTAAGTTCCGTTCATTTTTTAACAGTCAAAATCTATAGATATGACTGTGATTACATTGTCATTTTTTAATCACGTGTCTAACCCGTGGAAAAAAAAGACATTCGTCTTCTTGCTTTCAACTATTATATTCAAAAAGATAATGTGAGGTCATCTGCATTGATCTGTTTCCTTGATTCCTGTTATGTAATTGTACTTGCTAATCGATAACATTTTCAGGTTAGTACATATTTACTTACACCTTGCATCTTAGTTGCTTCCTATCACCTTGCTCTGAAAGAAACTTACAACAAACACACACACACACACACACACACACACACACACACACACACACACACACATATATATATATATATATATATATATATATATATATATAATACTTTGCAAAAGTATTAGGACAAGAATTATTTTGTCTTTTATGAGGCATGAAAAAATTTTTAAAATCACCCCTTTCCTAACACTTTTGTACACTACCGGTAGTGTGCAAAAGTGTTAACACAGTGGTGATTTTTCTGAAAATATCACTGAATTTCAAGGGTGAACAGCCAAATAAATTGCCAATAAATATTGATTATTTCAAACTAAGTGTAAAAGAAATGTATTAAAAAGAAGTTGTATTTAATTTTTCCTATTTTCTATTAAACAAGTTATTTAGAAACTACTCTATTGAATGGACTATATCTATGGGATATTTTTTATTAAAAAAATTGATAAATGTAATGTTACTTTCTAAGACACGCTTTGGGAACAAATACAAATTACTTGGCAGGAGATAACATTAGATACATTGAAGAAGCTTGTGATGTCATTGCCTGACAGAGTAAAGACAGTTATCAAAGTAAAAACGATCAAACTAATTATTAAATTTATATTGTATCAAGTATTTTTCTTGTTAAATCATTTGTAGAGTAAATCAAATAAAATTACTTTAATTAAATTGTTTATTTTCTGCCTCATAAAAGATAAAATACTTATATATATATATATATATATATATATATATATATATATATATACAGTACTATGGAAATATATATATATATATATATATATATATATATATAGAGAGAGAGAGAGAGAGAGAGAGAGAGAGAGAGTAAATTTTAACCTTAAGCAACTAATACTTATTTTAATCCGAGAGTATTGATTATAGCTATAGGCATTGTATTTAATGAGTAAATGTGATTATGTGTAAATATCCCTATCCAGAGGTATATATTTGTTTCATTAGGACCATCAAACTTTAGGCCATTAGACATTAATTTGCCACCAAAACTTCACTGTAGAAATAAATTTTTATCAAATTCATTAAACGCCTTAGGTTCCCTAATGTGCTGGTCAATATATCAATATCTCTGTCTCTCTCTCTCTCTCTTTCTCTCATTCCCTCTCTCTATATATATGTGTGTGTCTGTGTGTCGAGAGAGAGAGAGAGAACGATGATCTAAATTGTAAGAAACCTTACCTAAAAAGTGGTCCCTTGATTTAAAATCAGAATAATGGTTCGATTTTTGCTAGAGTTATATTTTCTTTAATAAAACACTCAATCTCAAGGTCGTTAGAGATCAGTCTCACTATTTAAAAAATACATGGATGTCTAATTAAATCAATCTGTCAACTAAATATATGTTTAGCGTAATAAGACAAATAGTGAAGTACTTTAACATACTAGTGTATTTTACTCTAGCACACCACCACATATGCTATCGAAAGCACATGGTGTGATGGCCGCCTGCCAAGACTGAAAAACGGGCAGTCAAAATGGACAGACCCCTGCGTAGACGAAATTGTGGAAATATAAATCACGTCTCGAAAGGAAAAAGAGATGACTAGATCTACGATGGCGTCGAACTGTAGGCGGTCAAAAATGGCAATTTGTTACAACGTTCTCAATAGCTGTAAGGTGAGTCGAAGACCTTTTTAAATTGAAATTAATTCCAAAACTGATCTTTTCGCCTTGCAGAAAATGGTAGCGCTTTAAAATTCGTGAGCGGTCTTGATTGAAAGGACGATGGCCCGTCATTGTTCGCGGCAGAATTAGTGACAAAATTAACGAACAGGAGACACAATAAAGACGCCGCGGGTGGCCAAAGTTGCTGACAGATCATAATGGACATATGGAGATTTGACCTTTGGTGTCTTGTCTGACTATTTTACTGAAACGTCACATCTAATTTTAAACATTTTATTGCAATCCAACCAGAAATTTGTAAATATTTATATACATATTCTCTTCGTCTTCATCCATCATATTGTTTGATTTATGATTAAATATTGATTCATATATATATATATATATATATATATATATATATATATATATATATATTTACACACAAACACACACACACACACACACACACACACACACACGCACACACATATATATATATATATTTACGCTTTCACACCCTGATTGTGCACTCTGGAAGAATGGTAGAATTTAAAAAACAGTAGCTTCTCTAGCATCTACGCATTGTTCATTCAGCAATGAATTAGAACACTTTCAGCTATTGGCCATGTATAATGATAATATACACGCTAAAAAGTCTGCCACCTTCTACCGAGCGCCCATGGCTTTTAGGTAAAATCGCCGACTGACGTTCAATCCTGGGTAAAAAGCAATAGGATGTCTAACCGTACTGATGAGCTGTGATACAGCGAAACAGATCTGTCTGCGGATGACTATATATATATATATATATATATATATATATATATATATATATATACTCACAAACACGTGTATGTGTGTGTTACAAAAATAATGGCTGATTTCAGAAACATAATTTTATTCTTGAAATATGAACTGTAGAAATGTAGAAATTAATCAAAATACGAGCTTTGATCATCGATGCACCTCCGCCATCGGTCGACAAGATTATTTGTTTGTCGTTGTCAAAACATTGTTGGCTGTGAGGCAACGAAATCTTAGAAAGCTGGTTCCACCTCTGCTTTCGACCTGTCTTTTTCATCGAAGCAGATAGCAACATATCAATTCTCACCTTCTCGATACCATGCATCGGCGCCTTGTCATTACCTTCCCTAATATTTCCACGACTCATAGAAGTTGAAGATTACAGAGTTTATTTATAGCAAGCCATGGGAACGCTGTTAGTGTTAAGTCAGGTGATATTTCAGGTGCATATACATTTTCTTATCTTGTTTGTTCAGTTGTCACAAAAGAATTTTTTCTGTTACGGTGATTGGTGTTTTATATATAAACCTTTTATGTACATTCATTACTCTACCATAAATGTAGAACACGCTAGTGTAAAAATTTAAATCTCATAGATTCGATTGCTTTATGCTGATATCAGCGCACAAGTAAAAATTAATTCCCCAGTTGAAATATTTTAACAATAAAGAATTAATTTTTTTAATTACTCGTGTTTGTTTCTTTCATTGCATCTTTAATTTATTCCATTTGTGCGCTGTTTTAACATGAAATGTGCTAGGATGGGAATGTATATAATCCGGATCCCATTTCAGACTTTACACCCTTCGACATTCAGTATGAAAAACGGTACAAAAATGAAATACATTTTTAAATTCTTAACATCTATATTTTCGCCTTGCAAAAAAAAAAAAAAAAATGGTAGCGCTTTAAAATTCGTGAGCGGAAGGACGATGAAAGGACGATGGCTCGCCATTGTTCGCGGCAGAATTAGTGACAAAATTAACGTTCTATTACATGGATCGTTGTACTATAAGTTTGAATGCCTCCACGGCCACCCTCCACTGCCAAAAATTTGAAAATAACAATCTGAAAGTTTAACGTCTAATCGATATAAATTCTTTAAAAAATGAAAAAAAGGTTAGTGGGCTATTTCTCTCTATCGGCCAAAATGGGTTTTGGTTATAAACGTCACTGAAACTTGTTTTTGAGAATTATCGGTTTTTTGCTAGCCTTCGCTGAACTCATGCAAGAAAAGTAAACGAAGGTCATGTTTTGTCATATTCATAATTAAGAGATTCTATGCTTTAAGAATATTTATATCTAAAAATAAGTTAAAAATCATTAACGAGCTCATATTAATTAGTACATATACCAAAATTCACCGAAAAACACGTGAATACTATGTTAAAATATCTTTTCAATGTAAAACACTTCGAGCATCCAATATTTTTGTATTAACTTACTATATATGTTTGTATGTGAGTGTACTTGATGCATTTGCTTCTTAAAATTTACGCATATTTTGCAATGTAAGTGTTATATTGTAATAATATTGTTTTACAGACTTATGTCCTACAAATTGACTAAAAGAGTGGAAGCAAAGAGGTGGATAGATAAATTTTTATTTTAAGCGACATAATCGAACTTGGTTGTCAACTTGCTGGTTTACATTTCAAGTCGTTTTTCATTAATTTTATACATGGTGCGATTGATGAATCTCATTTTTACAGATATATTTTAAAGAATTACACAAGTGTAAGTTTATTGAATAAAATCGCAAATATCTAATCCTCAAAAAGACAACGGAATCTACTGAATCCCTTCTAGATGGTCTCCTTGGTGAATTTAGTGAAAGGTGCTATAATCGTTTTCATTAGATTATCTCTCATGTTATTATGATCTTAGCTAGGCTCTCGTTCAAATGAGCCCCACGTATAATAATCAAAGGTGTTTCAGTTTCAGGTGTCAGATTGCAAAATATAATGTGTGGTATGGTAATATAAAATATCTGACATCCATGACTCAGTTCTTCTTATTGTGTGGCATGGTGTAGAGTCCTGGCTCTAGATATAGGGACTACGGTAGTTACTCACTTGACACAACGTAGCACTACCTCCTTAAGGCATTTTATGTGGGCCTCCTTGTTGAGTCTTTGAAAATAAATGGTTTCATAAAGCTGCCATAAATAGTGATCGCCCTAAACACTTTCGTAGTCACCAGTAGTGTGATCTTCCTTGACATCTGAACTTTTCGTATTTTTTTTTTTTAATCATATCACCCCAAGCAAGGCGGTAACGCCACTAATGCGCAGGGGGATACGTAAGGGTAAAAAGAATGGAAAAGAGAAAGCCGGAAACCACATCCTAAACAGGGAACAAGGGATGAGCCTCTTCACCTGTTCAATAGATGTGGGTGGAGTGTGAACCGGGCGATAGCTTAGTCTATCTACTCCAATTGAAAAAAAATAATAAAAAAGGAAAAGAGTGAAAAGATTGGAAAAGAGAAAACCGGAAACCGCATCCTCAACAGGAAACAAGGGATGAGCCTCTTCACCTGTTCAATAGATGTTCAATAGATGTGGGTGGAGTCTGAACCGGGCGATAGTTTAGTCTATCTACTCCAATTGGATTAGTCTATCTACTCCAATTGATTTAGTCTATCTACTCCAATTGGTTTAATCTATCTACTCCAATTCGTATCGTATCATATTCATATATATATATATATATATATATATATATATATATTGTCATATGTTGGATGTTTTATACATCCATTGGTAATCGCTTATTTTGCTCTTACAAACAGCTCGTCAGACCAAAATTACTACAACAATTAATTTTGTATCCAGACAAAAAGAATCATGAAAGG
>JBBBDQ010002022.1:222500-237500 GCA_037127315.1 Ascarosepion bandense
ATTTATTTGATTTTATTCTATCTTTTTCTTTTTCGTTTTCTTTTTCTTTTTCTTTCCCTTTATTTTTATTTTTATTTTATTTTATTTTATTCTATTTTATTTTTTAATTTCTTTGCAATCTATTTAAAAAGGAAAAGTTGACTAATTTTTCTCCAGTTTCTGAAAGAATTTTCTGTTGCTGAGGTGATGTGTTGTCCCCCGTGGGGATCTTCATATCGAAATGGCCATTCAACATCTTTGAATTAATCCTTTTTTAATATATATATATATATATATATATATATATATATATATATATATATGAATGTTACTAAGCGAAGTATATTTAACAGTTACATATATATTCTAAAAGTGCGCAATGCAAAAGTAGAACATAAATATGTGGTAATTATTAGTATTATAATAAAAAATGACCTATTGCAATTTCAGAGCTATACAGTTTCATTGCTGAAAAATAAAATAAAACCAATTTTAGTAACTCATGATGGTGTTTTAGCATTGAAATTCTATAGCTATCGGGGTGCAATAGCTAATTGTTAAATAATAATTATTAACACACATATGTATGCGTGTGCAGATAGATAGATAGATAGATAGATAGATAGATAGATAGATAGATAGATAGATATGTAATTGAGAAATGTCCGAGGTAATTTGTAAGATAAATTTCACGGGTGATCGTAATCCGACATTATCTCAATATCAGAATTTAACTGAGTATTATAGAATGAATATTTTATTTTTTAGAAGAATATAATTTTTAGAAAAAATACATATCTCGTTAAAATATTCCAGAAATAAATTATCACCGATGGATTTTTAAATTCTTCCAATTTATTTTAATTTATATATATATATATATATATATATATATATACACAGAGAGAGAGAGAGAGAGAGAGAGAGAGATGTGATTAATAGAAATATAAAATTTATCACTTAGCTGATTGACGATATATTCAACATTTCGACTCCAGTGTTCTATCAATGAAATGTTTCCATAATAGTTTTGTCCACTCGTCAGTTGATAAAACAAATCGCTGTAGATTTTCTCATTTTCGTTAATATATATATATATATTCTTTGCTGCTATCGGTGTTTCTAAGTATAGGCTAGAAATTTGAATTTCTTCAAATCTACACTAAAATCCAGAAAACCGGTTTAAATCCGACCATGTGAAGTAGCTGAAAGTACTGTTCATGAGCCGATACAAAGCTCTTTCGTGTTATTCATTCACCAACAAGGAGTCTGCTTTGTATCTAAAGCCAAAGTTCTGCATGATTTTTCACCATTCTGTAGCTCTTCGCGTGACTTTATATTTTTTCTGTAAAATAGAGACGCCAATGAGTGTATATCAGGACGATATCACAGAGGAGTAACAGCTGAGTATTCTATTATTCCGGATACGTTTGTGATTTTTGTAGGAGTTCGTATGTATGCGGGCATTGAAGTTTTGGTCATGACGTTAGTGTTGTTTCTGCATTCGTTGATCTGTCCTTAACCGGTTTTCAACGTGGCCATCTATCAAGCAATAACGTTATCGAAGAATAATGTAGCTTCTTTATTAGCACCGTTTTGATTTTAATCAAATTAGAAGCGAATGGAAATTTTAAAAAATGTTTATTAAAAAATAAATTTATTAAATAGATTTATTCAATAAATTTATTAAATAAATAAAATTTAAAATTTAAATTTTAAAAATTTACATTTTAAACAATATTTATTAAAAAATAAATTTATTAAATAAATTTATTAAATAAATTTATTAAATAAATAAAATTTAAAATTTAAATTTTAAAAATTTACATTTTAAACAATATTTATTAAAAAATAAATTTATTAAATAAATTTATTAAATAAATTTATTAAATAAATAAAATTTAACATTTAAATTTTAAAAATTTAAATTTTAAAAAATATTTATTAAAAAATAAATTTATTAAATAAATTTATTAAATAAATAAAATTTAACATTTAAATTTTAAAAATTTAAATTTTAAAAAATATTTATTAAAAAATAAATTTATTAAATAAATTTATTAAATAAATTTATTAAATAAATTTATTAAATAAATTTATTAAAAAGTAAACGTTTGATATAAGCAATATTGTTTAGGGTCTATTTTCGAATGCGTACATTTATTTTTTTTTACTTGATGTCTTATATTACTGTCGTGAAACTTATAACAGTTTTGACAATAAACTACTTTTCAGACCTATTTGAATGTAGAACGTCTGTGAACTATGAGTCAGTTGGACAGTAATTGAAAAAAAATGTAAATGTAATAAAAACTTTATTGCGTAAGAATTGTTCTGTTTCTCTGAAATAATTACCATATATATGAGACGCTGCTTCAATGAGTTTCTTGAGTCAAAATAATTAAAAACCTCAGACTTCTGTACTTGAATTGGATCTGACGCTTCCAATCCGTCGCTTCCATCTCGACTAATTTTCTTACTAAACACCGGAGATTATCATAGGTGGTGATTAGTATTTTCTTGTGATTTTCCATAAAGTTTTCTTCACTCTAATTTCGACTACAAATTGGAGACATCAAAAGTTATTAGCCAGAAAAAATGATGAGTGATCCTGACATCTCGATCTCAATCATCTTCTCATCGACATGACCTGGCTTCCCTTTTCACGGCAACGGTTCTGACAAGCTTTTGTCCCTGGTTCTTCGACCACATGAATTTTATCGTACTACTGGATTGTCGTCTGGCCTTAACCTTTTTCCAACTGAAATAGTTAAATGTAATATTAACGTCTAATCTAACAGTTTCTTTGCTCGTACTTTCCGTTCGGGTAACTCCTTTACGTTTACTTGCTTTCTTGATAGCTATAATCTCCAAAAAATTAAATACGACGTCAAATGCCATCTTTTCACTTCTGTTATACGGATTCACTTTTATCCTTTCCCTACTTCATCCTGCACTCATTATTTGCTCTCACTGACACCCTCCCAACTTTCCCTTACTAGTGGGGATCATGTCTTGATTGGGGTGAAAGGACTTCTTAAAAATCTCCTGTAGATCGGATGATTAGTAAAAGATTAGTTTCTGATAGTTGATTTGACGTTCGACAGTTGGAAAATTGTAAAATTCATTGGATCATATTAAGAGATACCAATTAATTCTGTGACATAGCCAATTAACTAACTGGGGGCGATACCGATAATGTGTGTAACATAGATAATTAATGAAAATATTAATAAATGCATGGGGGCTATTTATCTAAGCTTATTTATAAATGGAACTTTGTGTGCGTGTGTGTGTCTGTGTGTTTGTGTGTGTGAGTCCGTTACCTATAAAATCCGAAAAGGCTGAACCGATTTTCTTGAAAATTTACACAGTTGTACAATAAGCGTCTGAGAGTGTTCTTAGCTAGGGTTTTTGTCGAGGTACCCCCGATAATTATCGGGAATCGATAATCGAAATAATCGGGTTATAGAAGGAGTGGTCCGATTTTAATCAAATTTGATACACTCATAGACGTTTCTCATAAGAAACGACATTCAGAAGTTTCAAGGTGGCAGTTCTTACAATAGTGCAGAAAATCGGTAATATATATATATATATATATATATATATATATATATATATATATATATATACTCCACCCACGTCTATTGAACGGGTGAAAGGCTTATCCCTTGTTTCCTGTTTAGGATGTGGTTTCGGGGTCTCCCTTTTCAAATCTTTTCACTCTTACGTAGCGCCCTGCACGTCAGTGGCGTTACCGCCTTGCTCGGGGTGATATGATTAATATATATATATATATGAAAAGGTAAGATGTCTGTGTGTGTGTCTGTTTATCTGCCTGTATATCTGTATTTTCTTTTCAGCCCTTTTATTTTAGTTTTTGCTTCGGGTTTGGCTCTAAGTACGTATAATTGTAGTTCTGAGTCTCAGCCATGATACCATTTACTCAGAAGACTTATTTAGCCCTCAAAATTTAGTTTACGACGAAAAAAAATTATTTCATATCGATACCAGGAATTCAGAATTAGACTTACATTCATTCATTTTTCTTTCAGTATACGGTTTCGCTTTAACTGGAAACAACTATTGCTTTTTAGTCTTTTGTGCAAACGTCCAAATAGTCTGAGCTCCAGGACCATGGATTAGTTTTAAAGCTTTCATTACACCCGAGGAACGCCGGGCTATACTGCTAGTACTTCATAGATGGCTAATTGATATAAATTGTGAATTATGTGTGTAACATTAGCAATTGATAAACTGGAAGCGTTATCGATTACGTCTGTGACATAGACAATTTATAAAATGGATGCGAAACAGATTATGCCGTAACATAGGCAATTAACCAACAGGAGGTGATACGGGTTGCGTGTTTCACATAGTTAATTAATCAAGTGGAGGCGATAACGAGTATGTGTGAAACATAGGCAACTAATCAACTGGAGGCAACGTGAATTATGTCTGTAGCATAAAAAAATTATCAACTGGAGGCGATACCGATTATGTCTTTAAAATAAGCAATTAACTGGAAGTGATACTCAATATGTTTGTAACATATATAATTAATCATCTGAAGGCTATACTTCATAAATGGATAATTTATATGTGTTGCAGTTTTCTTTGGCTTAGCTTGCAAGAACATTTATGTTGTCATGGTTGCACTATTAGTGGATTAAAGGCTTGCTTTATCAATATTGGAGAGCTGATCTTAACAGGGAAATGAAGAATCTTGAAGATGACGCAAGGCGTGGACCTCGTAGAACTTGTCACAAGCGAGGAAAACAATGATGTTGTTCACCACATTGTGATGAACGACAGGCGATTGATTTTAAATCAAATAGCCAATGTTATTAACTTATCACGAGAGCCGAGAATATTTCGTACAAGGTACTTGGCATGTGTGAAGGTTTTGCTTGGTCGAGTGTCGAGTTAATCACTTTGAACAAGAAACAAACAGATAATTCATGTACTGGAAGCACTCCACGGCAGCTGCTCCAAAATTGGCCAATATCGTTTCATCAGCAGCGAAGATCATAGCCTCATTTTTAAGAAACACACATGAGGCACTGATACAGTTGATTGCAGAGGTAGAAAGCAAACAACAGAACCTCCTATAGAAGGTCAGGGAAGAAAGCGGAAAGAAAGGATTAAAAATAAACTATAAGAAAACTGAATGCGTGGTCGTCAGTAAAAGGATAAACACAAGATACAAACTACCGGCAGGGAGAACTAAAATAAAACAAGTACAACAATGTTTGTTTTACTTGTTGTACTAGGATGTGCATTGTGGTGCAGTGGATATCGACTCGAAATGAGGAATCGGGGAGCCGAGTTCAAATTCCAGTTTAATTCCTTGCATTCACTTAGGCGCAATTACCCTTGGGAAAGTTATTAATCCTTCTCTTCCCTCCAGTTATGGGTTAAATAACAAGACAAATTGGGTTCTATATCTTGGCTGGCAACCAGTCTACAACAGAAAGCAATGGCAACCTACTGCGGAATAATCTTCTGCCCAGTCAGTCATGTCTCTTTCGAGACATGATCGCCCAAGCGTGGATCACGTATGGCACTTAACTGACTGACTGTCAATAATGTGAATACCTTGCAAGTGTTCTAACAGAATATGGAGAGTACAACACTGTGATCGCAAAGCGGATTAACATGGGCAAAGATGCATTCCAGAAGCTGAGAGACCTGAAAGAGAGAGGAATAAATGGGGGGGAGATAGAGAGAGAAAGAAAGTGAGAGAGAAGGTTACGCAAGAAAAAAGGAAAAGAGTACGAGATTGCTATCTGATGTCTGTTCTTCAATATGGCCGTGAATGCTGGACAATCTCCTCAAAGATGAAGAAGATACGTTAAGCAACAGAAATAGTGTTCTACATAAGGATGATGAGGATACCATCGACCGAACATGTGGGCAATAATGAGGTTTGGAGAGGATGGAAACAAAGGAAATTAATACTTAAAATCAGGAAAATAAAACAAAATAACAGCTGAATTTCATGAGTAATTGATGAGGAAAGAGGGCCCGGAGAACCTGATATGCACAGGTCAGATAGAGGAAAAGAAAAACAGCAGATAGAAATGCGTAGCTTATATGATAGGCTTAAACAAACCTATGGCAGCGTATGATCTTTGTGGAGTAACTGTAAAAACAGTAGATGTGTATTGTGGTGCAGTGGATATCAGCTCGGAATGAGAAATTGAAGAGCCGAGTTGAAATTTCCCCTGGGAAAGGTATAGCTCCGTCAATTCTGCCTCCAGCTATGAGTTAAATAGCAGGACATATTGGGTTCTATATTCTTGGCTGGTAACCAGTCTACCATAGTAATATTAACTTACTGCGGGACAAACTTCTGCACAGTCAGTCATGTCTCTCTCGAGACATGATCTCCCAAGCGTGTATCCCGTATAGCACTTAACTGACTGAACAGGAGAAAACGTGCTAAGAGCCACTAGGGACAGAGAGATGTAGAAGGCTATGATCGCCTATGTCTTGAAGAGACACAACACACAGAACAAGAAGTATATGACATTGTGTTTATTGACTATTTTCAAAATCGCCACAACATGCCAACTGGTTGAGGCAGTTACGTAATATCAAACTCACAGTAAACGGGTCTGCTTTCATTACATCTGTGTTCCCACACAAAATTCATTGGTTTTTATGGCTGTATTGATGCTGAGCATCAGGAAGAGACAACTGAAGTTCCTGGGACATGCAATGAGGAAGAAGAGCCTGGAGAACCTGATACTGACTGGACAGATAGAAGGAAGGAGAGACAGAGGAAGGCAGAGGATAACATATTTGCAGGGCCTGATCAGGTGAATGACGGAACGGAGGTTGCCAGGAGCAACAGTAGCAAACATACTAAGAGCCACAAGGGATAGAGAGACGTGGAGAGCCATGATCGCCTACGTTCTGAAGGGACAGGGCACATAGAAGAAGAAGAGTGTGATTCTGGCTGTGAACTGGTTGATCACCCGCCCCATTTTCCTGATCATCTGTTCTCCACAAGAAATAACTATTGGTTGTGAATCAGTATCTTAAATATTATGATGCTATTCAGGTGTCCTTGACTTTTTGATTAATATGTCTTCTTTTATTAGTCAAATATTATTTTATCTTAAAATAATCAATTAATTTATTATTAAGAAGAATTGAAATTAATACATACCAGATCATGCATGAAAATTTTACAGTCAGCCTATAAATGTTTGTGTCCATCATCGTATTACCCTAATCGTATAGAATTTTTTTCTTCTTGACCAATCTTTAAGTCTTATTAATAATTCAATTTCTCTATTGAGTTATATCTATAAATTTTATTTGTGGTTTTAAGTTGATGATAATAAAGATTTCTTTTCAAATTAATGCTAATGAATATCTACAATAGTCGGTTACAAAACTAAAAACAAAAATGGTAATTTTTTCACTAATAAAAATATTTGTGGTGGAAGTTAACTAGGAGAAAATGTGCTGGATTTATAATGTAAAAAAAAATTCCTCGAACAAACATTCACACAAGCATTCACACGCATCAGCTCACAATAATAATCACGAAAACAAAATGTCAAAAAAATTACCAGAAAATAGAAATATTTGTCACGTAATGGCGGAAGATTTATGTAATTAAAATTTTAAAAAGTAGATAAATTGAAATAAACGGTGCGTTTGTAACCTCGAGCTACGTCAACACTTTTAAGATTCCATTGAATATCGAAAGAAATATGTACTAATTGGATACCGCATTTCCTGACTTTGAGAGACACACAGATCATTCCGTTCACATCAATGCGTATTATTATTCTTCAAATGCGGTCTCCTTTCAGGACGTTGACGGATATGGGTCCCCACAATTCCCTTTACTTTTAAACTCTTAGTACAAATTCACTTTGCACTGTATCTCCTAAACTCAGTTTTGCATCTGTTTAAAG
This sequence comes from Ascarosepion bandense, assembly GCA_037127315.1. Classification (NCBI taxonomy): domain Eukaryota; kingdom Metazoa; phylum Mollusca; class Cephalopoda; order Sepiida; family Sepiidae; genus Ascarosepion; species Ascarosepion bandense. The sequence continues at coordinate 230,420 of JBBBDQ010002022.1, forward strand.
AGGCTCGTTAGCTAGGTTATGCGTTGCTTTACCCTGTCTAGCTTTTAATATGTCCTGTGAGTGTAAATCTTTCAAAACTGCATTCCTTATTCAGTCAGTTAAGTGCCATACATAAAACACGCTTGGACGATCATGTCACGAAAAAGACATGACTGACTGCTCGGGTGATTATCCCGCAGTAAGTTGACATTGCTTTCTGCGGTAAACTGGTTGCCAGCCAAGGCTATAGAACAGAATATTTAATCCATAACTGGAATGAAGAACCTGATTAATACCTTTTGCAAGGGTATTTGAGCCTAAGTGAATGCAATAAATTCAACTGTTGTATATCGACAAACAACAAACACGCATATATATAAAAATATAAGTTATATTTTTATTAATGACGATGAACCGTGTAGCATAGGGGACAGAGAATTGAGAGAGCGCGCCTCTAATGGGTTGACGGGAGTGTCGTCGTATCTGTTGTGTCTCTCTTCACCGGCTGATCTCTGTCGCTCCTCTCTACTGCTACTCTGGTCTGGCGAATCCGTGCGCCGAGGTCTTTTTATAATCTCCAGAACCGGGACTTTTTCTTCCGGTTTTGCCTCGCCCACGCACGCCCGCGTAATTCTCAGAGACACCTGTTCTGTTTGCCTCTGTAGTCATTTCCGCTACTGCCGGAAATAAGGTCAAACAAACATCCGTTACTTTCAACGACCGGAAACACCCTCGCTTGCATCAGCCTTCCTCGGGTGGGGCCAGATTGTTATATTACAAACTAGAATTCGAACTCGGCTCCCCGATTTTTCGTTCCGGGCCGATATCCACTGTACCACAACGCACATTCTATATTAGTGCCTTATAAATATCTCCAAATCTCAGTAGTTGCTCAAATGCTCATGCCATATTCCTAGCATTCTTCTATAAACTAAAATTTATATCGCTTCAAGTCTCTCCTTCATCTGTGCGGATATTGTCTAGCATTTACTGCCAAATGTTCTTGTTGATTAATATTTTATAATCATAATTTGGAAGAAGTCTTCCGCTATCCCAGTGCTGTTTCGGATTTATGTTCTCATTTTTAGTACTACTCAGTTATTGCTAGCCCTGTTTCTTCTTCATGTGCCGTGTCCCTTCAGGAAGTAAGCGATCATAGACTTCCATTTGACTCTGCCTCTTGTCGCTCGCAACCTTCTTCATCTGGGTATGTCGCTTAAATCTAGCTCTGCAATCTATTTGCTCAAGCCTATTAAGTCTCGCACTGCTTTGCTCTAGTTCTCTTTCACTCTATCCGCCATATGACTATTAAGTTTTCCTCATTAAATTTCCCAGAAACCTCGTCTGTCTCTTCCATATATTAAGTATGAATTTTCTCCTAGTTTCCACCCTCTCCAACACCTTCTTGTTTATCACATGTTCATATTTCTGATGAGAAAATCTCTCCTTCATCATTGAGGAGATCGTTCAACATTCGCTCTCATAGAGAAGAAAAGATATGACATAGCATTTCAGCACACTCTTTTTTTTTAATGAAAGTTTCCTGTCGTTAAGTATTCTGATCAGCTTTGAGATGCTTTCTTGGACATGCCAGGGGCGTCTTTGGATCTCAACCTCGATTGCGTTCAAGGTATTTCCATTTTTTTCTGGTTTTCTATTAGTTTCTACGACCTGTACTTTGCATTTTGAAGAGTTCTTTTTGCTGATGACCATACATTCAGTTTTCTTGAAGCTTTTGCTGAGTCCTTTCTTCTCGCTTTCTGCGTTTCTTCTCTCCGTGTGTGATATTTGCGCATCTTACACTGTTTAGATTGTGGCCACCAATGACGAATTCAAGCAAGAGTTTCACTTCTCTTAGAATTGTTTCGCTGTATAAGTTAAATAGATCCGGTGAAAAAACACACCCCTGTCTTATGCCTCTTTTTATTTGTGTATTCTTGCTGAATTCAAGTCTTATCTGTACGCAAGTTGTTTGCTGTCAATATATATTCTTGATTCTTGAAAATATCAAGGTTGCCGAGCATCTCTATCAGGTCTTGTGCCGTAATTTGTCAAATGCCTTTGCGTAGTCTAAAATGCACAGATAGAAGTTTCTCTGCATTTCTATTGCTCTTTTAGATAGCATTCTGAGCATAAATATCGCAGTCCTTCTTCCGGTATCTTTATGAAAACCACAGTTCATGTCTTATCTCTGGTCCAATTCTGATTTGCGCTCTGTTCATCAGAATCCGGATGATGGGTTTTGTTATGCGGTTCATTAATCTAATTGTTCCGTGCGGTTCACATTCCTTTTCACCTGGATTTTTAGGTAGTGCCATGAAAATTGATTACTTAAGTCGTCCGGTATATATTGCCGCTGTAGTAGAATTCGTTTATTGTTTCTGTGAGCCTGTCTACGTCAAAGTCTTCTAAGGGCGTCAGCATCTCTATTAAAATCCTATCGGGTCCTGCTGCCTTATTTCTGTTCAACTTGGCCATTGCAGATTCTACTTTGCATTTTTAATATTCCTGGTCTATCTGTATTTTTGTGTATTCTTGTTTGCTCTCTCTTGTCGTGGAAGAGATCGCCAATTCACTAATCCCTTCTCTGAAGTATATTTACTTTTTCTTGTATGAATGTACGGTCCTTTGCATTTATACATCCTGTAGCTGAGCAGGTTTTGGTCCTGTTAGTTTCTTTATTTCTTATGCATATCACCATAATATGTATTGCTGTCTTTCTTCTTCGGCACATTTGTGGTTGAGTCATCTTTCTTTAGCCTGCCTGCATTTTCTCCTTATGTCCTTGTGTATTTTCTTGTATTCCGTTTCATATCTTGACACTGATTTTTTTCAATTTAATCAGGTCAAGAATCTCATCAGTGATTCTCTCATATTTATACCGTCGTTCTTTATCTTTTGGAATTATGTCGTCCGTCGATGTCACTAGAGCCACTCTTAGTGCGTCCTATTTTTTAGTAGTTCGTTTTCACACTGTCAATGTACATTTTCTGCAGGTTCAGGTCCTTCATGAATCTTTTGTACTGGATTCTAAGGGCGGTGTTGGGATTTTTTAATAGCCTTAGGTTTATCCGTAGTTTGCATAAAACTGGTATGTGGTCAGTTCCGCAGTCAAGACATGGGTAGGCTTTGCAGTGAATAATTGCGTTTCTGAATCTCTTGTTGATGGTAACAAAATGAGTTATGTTCTAAATTCCTCCTACTGGACTCCTATATGTCCATTGCCTTCTTGGGTGCTCTTGGAACAAAGTGTTAGTTATTATCTGGTCCTTCGCTATACATCATTGGACCCATTTCTCAGCACGGCCATTTCGGTGTACTAGTCCAAGATTTCTGACAGTTTCACCTCTTCCTTGGCCGGAGACCAGTTACAAATTATACGTCACAAGGATCGAATTTTCAATTACTATATCACCAAATTCAAGAACTTGTTTCTTTTTCTTTTTCAGTGTTTTGTTCTATTTCATGTCTAATTCTGTTGTGCTTTCTCTTCATCAAAAGTCAGATGATGAGATTTGTAATATAGTTCATTATACTAATTATCTGATCTGAAACCACATTCGTTTTTCCCTGGCTTCTTTAGCTGTACTATGCAAATGAATTTACTTATGTCTTCTGGTATATCAGCACTGTTGTATATTTTATTGTATGCATCATTCAGTATGTTATCTTGCCAATGTCGACTTTTTCAAAGGCTGCCAGCATTTTTCTTATAATAATGTTAGATCCTGTTGTTTCGTTTTTGTTCAATTTGAGACAGCGCCGATTTGATTTCCGATTTTAATAATTCTGGTATTTCGATATTTCTGTGTATTTGGATTATACACTTTTATCTTCGAAGCAAATCAGGTGTATCCGTTCCATATCTGATCTATTTTTTCTTTAATGTCAGTGTAACTTATTTTAATTTTTGTCTTTCTTTCTCTTTTTTTTTTTAATCATCTCACCCCAAGCAAGGCATTCTACTGCCACTATTGCGCATGGGGCTACATAGGGGAAGGTAAAGAGAAGGAGTGGTTAAACATAGGGAATGTCAGGAGGAAGGTGACAGATGAGTAAGGATAGCGAGGATGAGGGTTAGGCAGATGGGAAGAGTGCTTGATAGAATGGGAGCAGGTTAGTGTGTTAGGAGGTGTCTATTGACCTTACATTTAAACTCCTGGAGATTGTAGCCGTCGGGGAAGCAATCGTTTGGAAGAGAATTCCACAGTCGGGAAGTGCGAGGAAAGAAACTGTTGGAGTAGAAGTTACGGTTGCATTTTATCGGTTTCACTGTAAAAGGGTGGGATCTAGTTGCTAATCTAGTATCTGACAATATTGACAAAGCCATTTCTTCCCATCCCTCTGCCCATGTATCCGTGTTTGGTGACTTTAATGCCAACCACACCAAGTGGCTGAAGAACGCTGTCACTGATCCTGCTGGTGTCCACACCATGAATTTTTCAATCACCCAATCCCTTACGCAAGTAGTGGACTTCCCCACGCGTTTCTCCGACAACCCTAACGGAAGGGACTCACTTCTAGACCTCTGCTTCACTTCCATTCCAGACTCTTGCACTACCAGACAACTCTGCCCACTTGGAAACTCTGACCACACTGTAGTGTCCGTCAATATTTCACTCCACTCCCGCCCGACCCATGAAACCCAGACAAGTAGAATATCCTACTGCTATCAAAGAGCAGACTGGGATTCGTTCCGAGACTTCCTCTGTGACATCCCTTGGAACAATGTCTTTAGTCTTCCCATCGAAGAATGTGCATCCGAGGTCTCTTCCTGGCATCGCTGCCTTCATCCCTGCTAGGAAATTCCAGCTTAAATCTCATTCGTCTCCATGGTTCTCACCCGCTTGCTCGGCTGCCATTGCCCACCGGAATCATTTCTTCCGACTCTATTGTAACTACGTGTCGGACCAAAACAAAATCTTACTATACGTTTTTATTTTTTTAAGCATATCTGACAGATATATTATATTCATTATTTTTATTTTTGCCCACTTACTCCAGTGAAGCCCATATTGTTGCATAACGTGAGTCATCAAATTATTCCTTATAGGATAGACATATTTCTACCATTTTAAAACAATAGCCAGACTATATCTGGATGACAACAACATTACCTGTAGTTACTGAATATTTTCGGGAAATATATCAAAAGGATGGATACATGGATCTATTTTCTAGAAGTCCTAAAATGTGTAAATAACAACGAGTAATACACAAGCATTCGGCAGATGTTTTTTAAATCCTCAAGGAAAGTAGCAAAGCAACTAAGGACCAGTTAGTTACTGTGTGTGTAAGAACTTGGACACAGAAACATTAAAAATGGAGAGAGAAAAAGAGAAAAGCGTAATCAGAAAGTAACTAGATAACGATCAACATTTTATCTAAATTTTTTAATAAGAAATTTGGCTAGAAAGCATAGAGCTGGAAGGGAGTTCTACAAGCAGGAAATGTTAGTTACAATTGTTAGCACAGAACATACGTTTATATCTAAACAACTCGACTGTAAATTGATGATTACTTAACCTCATTGTAATTGTGCGCTTTAAATCATAAAGTGTAAGGTACATGGATTGGAGCTCACCCGAACAATTACCATTAAAGCATTTATAGAAGATGCAGACTGAGTCCAATTTTACAACGGTGGAAAAGTAACTAAAGCCGTGCCACTAAATCTTCTTTTACTTTTTTTTAAAAAGCCTCTAAAAGATTTGCGTATATTTCTCTCTATTTAGTGACCACAATTAAACTACTTTTTCTCTTTCTGATTACACATCACTTCCTCTCTTTGTATCATTTGATTAAAAACACAACTTGAAGTATTTACTTCAGATTTGAGAATAAATCATACTAGAGAATTCAAAGGCCAAACCGCTGAAACATTAGCAGCAAGGATGATGATAATAATAAAAATAATAATACCTGCTTTAGATCTTCCCGCAGACTTGGTTGGTAGTGCGATCATAGCAGAAATCGAAATATGATGAAAAATGACATAATAATAATAAAAATAACTGTCAAAATATAAAGACCTGGAAATTGAAATAGAAAAATGTGGAAATTGAAAACAAGAGTTGTGCCAGTGATAGTAGGTGCACTTAGAATGATAAAAAATTGAACAAAACAACACAATGAAAAAATCCCTGGAAACCCCAGCTTAAGAGATATACAAAAAATTGTCTTACTAAGTACAGCCCACACACTAAGTAGAGCTTTTTTCTATGTAACGCTATGGATGATGGGAAAGATATAAAAAAAAGAAATGGAGCCATAACAACAGGCCACGATCTGCCTTAGGTCTTACCGCAGACTTGGTTGGTAGTGCGACCATAGCAGAAATCAAAATATGATGAAAAATGACATAATAATAAAAAATAATAATAGAACATTTGAATAGGAGCATAATTTAAGAATATAAAAGGAAAAGAGAATGTGGTTAATACCGTTAAATAAGCTTTAACAATATTTCGACAGCGTATCTGTCTTCTTCAACTCATGTTTAATCATAACTCCATGAAAACAGTTTAAATATTTTTAAACATTTTGATTTCACTTTTCTTTTCTTTTTTTTTCGTGAACCGCGAGATATCTAAGGTTACAAAATACTGGAAGGATTATTTCAATTATTTAATTTAATAATAATAATAATAATTGGTGATAGTATGTACAGTGCCAGTGATAGTAGGTGCACTTGAAATGATAAAACATGGAACAAAACAACACATTGAAAGAATTCCTGGAAACCCTAGCTTAAGAGATATCCAAACACTCTACAGTCAACACACTAAGGAGAACTCTGTCTCTGTAACGCTAGGGATTTAGGTGATAAATGTTCTTCTTTTCTATCAATAAATTTCTATTCAAACATGCAAAAAGTATAATTTTATTCTTCCATAAATCCACACATTTCAATCTACAACTTTCTGATGATTACGAATAAACTTTAGGGAGTACGGTTATGTATGACACAAGGCCGATTCAATAAACACTGACTGCATCCCTATAGCTACAATATTTACCTAAGCACAAATACCTTTTAGAAAAGTAGGAATCTATCTCCCTCCCAGCTATGAATTAATTAGTTTGACTTGCGTCAATAAAT
>JBBBDQ010002022.1:242500-270000 GCA_037127315.1 Ascarosepion bandense
AAAATTGAATATATAATGATGAAGGAGGATTTGGAAGTCTCAACCCTCGCAGTGCATAGTGCAGGCTAGTGATACAGGGGAAACATTCAACCACTTACCTGACGAATTTATGATAAAAGAATACGGAATGCGCAACGAGAGAAAAACACTGCGAAGGACCACACGAGTACTTTCATGGCTTCTGCTCCGATGAGCTTAGATCACTGGTGCCGCCTAAGCACGAATTTACACGAGATACTAGATTAGCAACTAGGTCCCACCCTTTTACAGTTAAACAAATAAGATGTAACCGTAAATTCTACTCCAACAGCTTCTTTCCTCGCGCTTCCCGCCTGTGGAACTCCCTTCCACAAGTCTGCTTTCCAGACAGATACAATCTCCAGGTGTTTAAATGTAGGGTCAATAGACACCTCCTATCACACTAACTCCCAACTATTCTCACAACACTCTCATCTGCCCAACCCTCATTCTCGGTATCCTTACCCGCCTATCACCCACCCTCTGACATTTCCTATACTTAATCAGCCTTTCTCCACTCTACGTAGCCCCCTGCACAGTAGTGGCAGTGACATGCCTTGCTCGGGGTGAAACGTTTATAAAAAAAAAAAAAAAAAGATAGAAGTTACGCAGAGCCTGGATCGCCCTTGTCCTCAAGTTTCGCGAAAAGAAGAAGAAGATGAAGAAGAAGAGAAAGATATTAAAACTAGCTGAAACTGATTGACACAAAATCATTTCACCCAGAAGTGTACCTGATACGTTATATATGACTTCCCACTTAGCGACCAGATCTTTTAACAGCCATCTCATTTAAACTGAACCCATGCATAAAGTATGGAGTGGTTTGTTTTTACTAATGCTGAAACTGATTGACACAAAATCATTTCACCCAGAAGTGTACCTGATACGTTATATATGACTTCCCACTTAGCGACCAGATCTTTTAACAGCCATCTCATTTAAACTGAACCCATGCATAAAGTATGGAGTGGTTTGTTTTTACTAATGCCGGAAAAGAAAAAGTGACAACTTTGAAATATTACTACCATTTTCTGCATAATTAATATATAAAATAAATTCTATGCCTTAAAGAATTAATGTAAGTCATTAAAATTCCAAAAATACAAAGAATGCACAGCGCAAACAAAATAAGAAAAGGATGTATGATTGTACCAGATCTCTGTTACTTCATAAAATATTGCATTTTAGTGTAACGGGAATATGTTCTTTTATCGTAAGCATATAATTAGTCTTAATGTAATAAAGGATTCGGTAAAGTGGAGTGATCAATCTCCATAACTGATTAATGCATAAATTCATAATGCAAGTTGCAAGAGAGAAACTATTATTAATTTTCAAAGTTCACAGATTTGGTAAATGTCAGGCAATTTTATGGTAGTTCTCTTTTATTTTCCAACAGCTTTTAAATGCTGTGGTAAGTTCAACAGTTCTATAATTTAATACACCTTTGTTCACACCAATATTTCTGGCATGCATCGACTGATTTATTTAAATTATTCTGTTCCATTTTTTATTATTTTTTGTAGTTAGCAACGAGTAAATGGTGGTGGTGGTGGTGGTGATGATGATGATGATGATGATGATGATGATGATGATGATTAAAAAACAGTAGCCTACCATAAGAGAACTACCATAAAATTGCCTGACATTTATCAAAAACAGGAATGCAAACAATGACAAACATGCATGTGTTTACGTTTAAGGCAGCCGGCATCAAAGGAATGTTTTGCATTTCAGTGAAACAACAACATTATGATTGAGCCAGCAACAATGACAAACATCAGTAACATCTGATGACATACCCAGGAAATCAAGTGACACCATATATTTTTAGTCTATCAGCATAAGCACCTTGCTTTCTACTTACTGATATTACCCGTTTTACCCGTTTTACATTATGAATGGTTTGAATCATTCCTCTGAATTACAATCTTTACAATCTTTTCTGCGAAGTTTATTGGAAATGTTCCAAGGAGCAGTACCTTTGTCGCCTGAATATGCCATAAATTCTCTGTTCCTTGACAAGCTCCAAATATTTTCTTTAAATTTTTTCATTCGCATTTACATTCATTCAGCGGTTTCTTGAAACAGAGATATTCCTTATGTGACAGATCTGTTTGTTTCCGATGAATAGATCTTGTCACCTGTCCAGGATTGTGTGATATGAATGAATTTCAAGGTCCAAGCGATTGTCCATCATCATTTTGCTTGGACTACAATCCAGTTCCTCCATACGAAAACAAGATTTGTTTGAGTTAACTGTCTTTCTTCATGATTTTTATTATTATTATTTTTATTATTATTATTTTTATTTTTTTTATTATTATTATTATTATTGAGTGAAAGAACCGAGACCCGTCAAAAAATCGCTGTGGTAGAAATATTCGAATAAAGGATGACACCGAATAACACAGATATATTCGGTAATTTTCATTATTATTATTATTATTATTATTATTATTATTATTATTATTATTGAGTGAAAGAACCGAGACCCGTCAAAATATCGCTGTGGGAGAAATATTCGAATAAAGGATGACACCGAATAACACAGATATATTCGGTAATTTTCATTATTATTATTATGTCATTTTTCATCATATTTCGATTTCTGCATTGGTCTCACTACCAACCAATTCTGCGGGGAGACCTAAGGCAGGTAGTGGCGTGTTGTTATGACTCCATTTCATGTTTTTCTATCTTCCCTATCATCCCCAGCATTACATAGATAACGTTTTCCTTAGTGTGTGGGCTATACTTAATAAGACAATTTTTTGTATATCTCTTAAGCTGGGGTTTCCAGGGATTCTTTCAATGTGTTGTTTTGTTCCATTTTTTATCATTCCAAGTGCACCTACTATCACTGGCACAACTCTTGTTTTCAATTTCCACATTTTTTTCTATTTCAATTTCCAGGTCTTTATATTTTGACAGTTTTTCAAATTCCTTGGTTGCTATGTTACAATCCGCTGGACAAGCCATATCAATTAATAGACAAGTTTTCTCCTTCTGTTTTTTAACAATAATGTCTGGCCTGTTTGCTTCAATTTTTCTGTCTGTGTAGATGGTGTAATCCCATAGAATGGTTACATCTTCTATTTCTGTAACCGGTGCTGGATGATGTTCATACCAGTGTTTGTTTACAGCTTTTCCATAATGTTTGCACATTGCCCAATGTAAATATTGCCCAACTCTATCGTGGCGATTTTTATATTCGTTTGGGGCAAGCACAGAACAGCCTGAGATTAGGTGGTCTATTGTTTCTTGGTGTTTATCACAAAACCTGCATTTTGGATCCATATTATTATGCATAATATTTTCCTGAAAGTTTCTCGTGAAAAGACTTTGGTATTGTGCTGCAAGTATAAATCCTTCAGTTTCAGACTTTAATCCAGATGCACGTAACCATCGATGAGTATTAACTTTGTCAACATTGGATTTATTGGCACGTACTGGATATTGGCCATGCAGAGGTTTGTCTTGCCAGCGCTGTTTCATCTTTTCAAGAGCTTTATCTTTGGCTTTCATTTTCATATTTTTTGCCGCAATAGTTGGTTCTTGGCTACTGTTTTGCTTTTCTACAGAATCTACTAACTGTAATTCTTGTTTGTATTTACTGCCTTCTTTTATTATTGAATATTTTTTCTTTCTTTCTTCATGTTGCCATACTAATTGTATCATCCAATCCTTTGTTGTTTCTATGTATGTTAGTAAGCCAATAGTTGTTGTCTTGTATGACAATTCCAGCTGAATAAGACCCCTTCCACCTTCTTTACGGGGTATGTATAGACGGTCTACATCAGCCTTTGGGTGATGCATCCTATGCTTAGAAAGAAGCTTTCTTGTTTTAGCATCCATTCGCCTGATGTCGTTTAGAGTGTTTTAGCATCCATTCGCCTGATGTCGTTTAGAGTTTATTATTATTATTATTATTATTATTATTATTATTATTGAGTGAAAGAACCGAGACCCGTCAAAAAATTGCTGTGGTAGAAATATTCGAATAAAGGATGACACCGAATAACACAGATATATTCGGTAATTTTCATTATTATTATTATTATTATTATTATTATTATTATTATTATTATTATTGAGTGAAAGAACCGAGACCCGTCAAAATATCGCTGTGGGAGAAATATTCGAATAAAGGATGACACCGAATAACACAGATATATTCGGTAATTTTCATTATTATTATTATTATTATTATTATTATTATTATTATTATTAATAATAATAATAATAATAATAATAATGATACATGTGTTCCTGTGCACATCGGCTATCTACTCGGAAAGAGAAATCGAAGAGCCAAGTTCGAATTACAGTTGAACTCGTTGCATTCACTTACGTACAAATATCCTTGGGAAACGTTTTAATCCGTCACTTCTTCATCCGGCTATGTGGTAAATAGCAAGACAGATTTAGTTCTATAGCTATGGTTGGAAATCAATCTAAAGCAGAAAGTAATGGAAACCTGCTGCGTAAAAAGCTTCTTCCAAGTGAGACATGTCGTTTCGAGTCAAGATCGCTCGAATGTGTATCACGTATGACACTTGAGTGACTCTATCCGTGCCGTCAAATTTGAAATTGATTTCAGTGAACAAAAGAATATTTCTTCTATGAAATCTAGTTCTGTGTTTGGCAATAAACTACATTCGACAGCAAAAGCTCTTTATTGAGAGATTAAATATTTTAAGAAGAGTGAAACTAACTCTGTATTGCTGTCGTTGCCTGACCAGAATGGTGACAACTTTTAAAGTCACAGCTATGAGAAATACTGTTTTTGATATGTATCTGATCATTCAGTAAATACCCAAATGCAAGATGGTAAAATACCAGCGTTATATTGATAAAAACAAATCTATTATGTACAACCCATATATTTAATAAACTTACATTCTCCCTGGAGGGATAAAATGATGTAGAAAATATCTGCAATGAAAGCCATTAATTAGCGTAGTAAATATTTAGATTTCGGCATTAAAAAACCATAGAAGATGATCTGCAGCGAAACAAAATCTACAACAAGCCGACCACTTCCGGTATCTCTTTTGTGCATTTCTTGCATTTCTCATATCTCCAGTATTTTCATTCCACCTTCTGTTGATTTGTTCTTTTTCAGTTTTTTCTCGAAGACGTTCTATTCCTATTAAGAGATATTTTCTTCTTACATTAAATTTTTACTCCTTTTCATTTTAGAATCTTTTTAGCTTCACCATTTATTGCATCTCTTCTTGTATTAGATTCTTCTACTCTCATTTTGTCTTCTTTGCATTAGTTTCTCTCTTTCTGTCTCCTTCATATTCTTTCTCTTTACTACTACTACTACTCTCTGTCTCTTTCTTTCTGTCTGTCTGTCTGTCTGTCTCTCTCTCTCTCTCTCTCTCTCTCCCTCTTACTCTCTCTTTCACGTAGGTCTGTTTTTCTATTAACCTCTTCTTCTCATTGGTTCACTTCTGAGTTTCAAGTCTCCTCTCTTGTGCTCACTGGGCCACTGACTTTCCTTCGATTTCCTGTGGGTATTTTTACCTTTTACACACTTGCCTCTGTCTTTCGGGTAAACACAATTTTTCAACATCATCATTATTATTATTATTATTATTATTATTATTATTATTCAGATATAGAAATATATAATAAAAATTAGGTGACATTAACGTAAAAATACAAAGTGCAATATACCCTCATGATAAAAAATATAGCAGGCATATTATTGTTATTATTGTTATTATTGTTGTTATTATTGTTATTATTGTTATTGTTATTATTGTTGTTATTGTTATTATTGTGATGATGATGATGATGATGATGATGATGATGATGATGATGATGATGATGATGATGATGATGATTAAAAAACAGAAGCCAATCAAAAATATGATGCAGCAGTTTACAGACCTATTTCGAAAATGATATATTCCTAGACGCTTTGGAATTGTTCATTGACCGACCGGTGATTCAAACGTGTTTCCTTTCTGTTTCTTTTCTACTCTGCGAATAAATAGAAAATTTACTTTAAAATTAATTTTTTTACCTCAGCAAATGTCATCTTTATAATAAATCTGAATTATTTCAAATAATTTTTTCAAAATCCCACACAAACTGATTTTTGCTCAAAGTTACTCCGTATACATCTGTATCAGTCAGTTATGTGCCATAAGTGATACACGCTTGGGCGATCATGTCTCGAAAGAGACTGACAGGGCAGAAGATTATTCCGCAGTAGTTTGACATTGCTTTCTCCGATAGACTGGTTACCAAAATTGAAGGGAAGATATAGATTAATACCTTTCCCAAGGGTATTTGCGCGTAAGTGAGTGCAAGGAATTCAACTGGGATTTGAACTCGGCTCCCAGATTTCTCGTTCCGAGCCGGTATCCACTGCACTTCAACACACATCCATACATCTGCATAGGTGTTCCAAAAATGAATTTTCCACGGTGTGACAAAATTGTGTCATTCTATCATTACATGATTACAACCCACCTCCCTACAAGCTAAATACTGACCTTTATAGTTCAACATAATTCCCACTTCTGATAAAGTAACCCAGACACACCCATGAACATATTGTTTGAATTTCACCACTCACTCTCCTTATCTTTCTAAATTAACAAGTTCGTTTTCTATTTTCTAAAATAAATCATTTTCATCATTTGTTTAAAAAAATTCCTGAAAAAGAACAATTAAATTCTGTAACCTATTTTTTGTGTGTGTAGTGATAAAAAATGTTTGATAAATCATTGTAATAAAAATATCACAAAATTAAGCTATATTTAGTACTGGACACTTTTGGTATAAAAGTAAATTCAACGGTTAGTGTTTTTGTTATATATCTATACTTTCACTTTCTTATAATATATATATATATATATATATATATATATATATATATATATATATATATATACTATTCTGCATTATCTCTTCATTGTCTTGTTGCTGTAGTAATGGTAATATCAGACTTTTTCTTATACTGAAAAATTTCATGGAACGAGCATCTAGTAGTGTTTTTTCTTCAAGTTCTCTACATCTTTCTCATTTCAGGAAAAGGTATAAATTACCATGAATTCGTTTTCTATTTCCTAAAATAAATCATTTTCAACATTTGTTTTAAAAACATTTCCTCAAGAAAAACAACTAAATTCTGAAACATTATTTTTTTTTTGTGTAGTGATGAAAAAAGTTTGATAAATCATTGCAATAAAAATATTACAGTATTAAGCTATACTTAGTACTGGACACTTTTGGTATAAAAGTAAATTCAACAGACAGTGTTTTCTTTATCTATCTGTTCTTTCACTTTCTTATAATATATATATATATATATATATATATATATATACTATTCTGCATTACCTTTTGAGTGTCTTGTTGCTGGAGTAATAGTGATATCAGCCTTTTCCTTATCGTGAAAAATTTCATAGAACGAGCATCTTGTAGTGTTTTTCCATGAAATTCTCTATATCTTTCTCATTTAGCGAAAAGGTATCTCAAGTCACGTAGCTGGTATCACTCTTTCCAGCATTAATGGGGCTATTCTTTCTATCGTTTTATCTCAACTCATGTGGAATGAGAAAAATATAGGCAATTTATTAAATATTAATATAAAGTGTGTAATATGTTCAAATAATTAAATTTATATCGGTAACGTATGCTAATATTGGAAAATGAAAGCATGTGGTGTACCATTTAATATCATGAAAAGTATAGAAATCTGTTAAATAACATTAATTCTTAAAATATTATATAAAACTTAAATTATTTAAACGAATTCAATTCGTAATAATAACGGTTTTGGAAAAAATGTCCACCTATTTTCGTTGGTGAGTAATTTAAAGAAGTTGTATTGTTTCTTGACTCCCCATGAAGAAAGAGGCGGTTTCTTGTACAGACGAATGAATGTAAAGATCTCATTAGGCTAGAAATAGCGTGCTGTACGTCAAGAGAAACAGTAAGAAGACAATATTTCTCTTGGACACGTCATTAAAACGACCCATATGGAGGCGAAAGATATAATATATTTCCGATGAAGGCGAATCCACCCAACTTAATATTTTTATTCTTCTTTTTCATTAGCAATTCGTTGACGATTGTCTAGCACACAAATTGTTTACAAAGTGTCTCGGAATATATATATATATATACATATATATATATGATGCACATATATATATATATATATATATATATGATGCACATATATATATATATATATGATGCACATATATATATATATATATATATATATATGATGCACATATGAGTCATAGCCACACCCAAAATTGCCAAACAAACTTACATATGTACGTACACATGAATGCGTGTGGTTTTTGAGAACACACACACACACACACACACACACACACACACACACACACACACACACATATTGGGTGCGATTGGTAAATCTTCGCCATTTTACATTTTTAATTTCGCGCATGCGCGTTGTTTATTTATTTTGTAGACTGACCCGTATAGTAGGGACAGTTGGGAATGGTTCATGTAAAAAAGAGCTCTATGACACAATTCACCCCCCATGAGTTTGGAAAAGTGAAGCTGTACAGCATTTGAGTTCGTGCGTGTTAATCTGAGGACAATGCAGAGAATTCAGAAAGAAAATGGTAGGTCTAATGGTGATTACGAAGAGGTTTGAAGTAATCACTAATGATGGTGAGGCTTTGCTTCTAATTACCATTCCCAAAAGGTCTCAGAATCAATACGGAGACCTACATCAAGTGTTTTGAAGAAGTATTGTTGTCCTGAGTTAACATGGTGGCTCCTTGAAATCAATATGTCTGGCAACAGGACTATGCCTAATATAACAAAAACTAGATAATCAAGTCATGCCTATCAGTTTCTGTAGCAACATCACCCTGTACATTTGGACCCTTAACTCCTAATACTCCAAATCCGTTGATTCATATATGTGAGGCGCAGTTGAGCGACAGAACAACAAAACACTTTGTGGCACCAAAGCGGGTCTGATAACAAAGATTATGAAATAATTCACCAACATAAACAAAGAGATTTCTAGAAAAGATGCCGGAGATTCTGACGCTCTCTCGAGGTCGATATTGAAGACAGTGTAAATTGTATTGAATGAATTTACTCTTTCGTATTCCAAGGTTTTTCTGTGTACGTCTGGTAAATATCTCTATAAAAGAGAAAATGTCAGTTTTACTTTCAATTTTGCATAATTTAGAGAATAATTTATCAATCTCTACCTGTATAAAACAATCAAATATATACATATATAACGGTAATATAAAAAAGACGAACTTTTCTCGATCGAAGCATTTTGTTATAAAGCAAGTAAAAATAACTTTTAGCTTTTCAGATCTGTTTTAAAATATAATAATGCTCATAAGGTCAAACAGTAAAAATCACGGTAAACATTTTTTCAACTTTACATGTGGGACTATACCCTTTCTTCGATAACTCAGTCTTTTGTTTCATTGCAACCTATTGCCTACTAGTGACGGTTCTACATTTCTTGGGTTGAAATAATATAAACATTTTTTTTATTTATTGTAAATCATTACATTTGCTAAGAAAAATTCCATTCAATAACAAATGCGATGATGGAAGATTTTTTTTATTTTTGTCTGCATACATATTTTTTGCAGATATATTTTATTTGTAACTGTATATCTGCAAGCACACACACACACAGATTAAATTTGATTATAGTGATGAAGCCTTGTCGATACCTAATTAACACTTTTGAAAATGCAACGAAGCAAACACAAAATCCATGTACTTATATGTAGTCTAAATACGATACAGCAACACGAATCAATAAGATACCACTGCTCAATTTCACGCTACTGTGGTCATCAACCGATAAGAACGTATATATATATATATATATATATATATATATATATATATATATATAAAATTATTTATAAATGGAACTTTGTCTGTGTATGTGTGTATCCGTTACCTATAGACTCCGAAACGGCTGAACCGATTTTCTTGAAAATTTACACAGTTGTACTAAAAGCGTCTGCGTGTTCCTAGCTAGGGTTTGTATCGAGGTACCTCGGATAAATATCTAAAATCGATAATCGGAAAAATCGGGTTATAGAAGGAATAGTTCGATTTTAATCGAATTTGATACACTCATAGATAAAGACATAAGAAACAATATTCAGAAGTTTCAAGGTTGTATTTCTTACAATAGTGCGGAACACTTGATATCGATACCAGGAAATCAAAATTTGACTTACATCCATTCATTTTTCTTTCAGTCTGCTCTTTCGCTTTAACTGGAAACAACTGTTACTTTTTAGTCTTTCGTGCCAACGTCCAAAAAGTCTGAGCTTCAGGACCATGAATTAGTTTTAAAGTTTTCATTACACCCGAGTAACGTCGGGCTATACTGCTAGTATTAAATATATATTCGGACTATTGTTCTTATCTTTGTTGCCATTTGTTCAACGATTCGGCCGTTGTACGTTCCGTTCTTCTTTAAATGCTAGGAATTTCAAACCGAAATTTTATCACGATCACTGGGGTACATAATTCTCATTTCTTGTGCGAAGGCTCTTTTTTAATCAGGATTTATCTCCCTCTAATCTGACTCTAGGTTACTTGTTCACCACTGTTGTAGCCTGTTATTAAGCCACAACTATTTGGGTGGATTCACTGGAACTAACTAACGTCTATGTACATTGTGGCATGTGTCCTTAATATATATATATATATATATATATATATATATATTTCTACCATTTACTCATCTCGCAATAAGAAATATACCAAGGTTGACAAAATAAACCTGGATGTAGCACTTCATAAGGACCACTAGTTTTGTAGTTCAATACGACAGGAAATGTCTTGTAAATTTTAAAACCTAGAAAACGAAGCTGGTGTTTTTTTAACCAAGAAAGATATATTTTTCTGTGTACCTCAGAATAGATTACACTAGTCGCCTATCGAGCAACACACTACACTTGCTTGGCTTCAATCTTTTAAATGATCTCAAATGGAATGAATACGTAGACTCAATAGCTGCTAGAAAATTAGGGTCACTGTGTCGAGCGATGAAGCCTCGTTAGGACCAATTTTTCACATTTATAAATTAACCAGTTTTTGTGCATTAAATGATATTGCCATATCTGTTTAGGTGATCCTGCTATTCATCTATAGGTTCTTGACAATTGAAAAATTCAAAGTACTCCATTATAATACCGCGTGTCCCTACTTTCATTATTTCGCGAGTTTTCTGGTTAACGCGTGCTACCGTTACGCCCTGCCAATACTTAAAAAGTAACGGACTATTCCGCTTTGATTAAGTAAAAACATAGACCTGACATGTCAAAGACTGTAGTTGCTATCATTGAGAAAAAAGAAAGAAAGAAAGTAGCGAAAATAAAATTATTCACCGTCTGTTTCAGTAAAAAGATCTGTCAATTTAAAATATTTTTGTAGTCTTATTCCTGCATTTTTTTTCAGGTTTTTGGCTAGTGTTGATAATTACTTATATTAAATAAAACGAAACAGTAAATTAACAAGCGGTTCGAACTTCATTTTCAAATATCTAAAAATACACAATAGTCTTTCTTTAGAACGATTGAGCAGCGGGCATAAATGCACCTGACAAAAATATCACTGTCATTTACAAATCGTTACTTTAATTTGGTTCGATAATATACTCAGGTTTAATAAGAACGAACAAAACCCGAACTTACTTGAAAAAATGATATAACCCACACGTATCGTAAATAAGCAACAAACGCGTAACTGAATATGAACAGTAGCCTTTATTTACAAATCAAAGTCATTTATTATTGCGTTATGATATAACGGTAAAAACGTTTGACACGAAACTTTTATAACACCCCACTTAAGGTATATCTTAGAGAAATATTAGGAAAAATCAGTAAGAATGAACTTTAACTGGATAGCTATGAGCTTTGAAATTAACTGGTTAAGTTACTTTGTAAAAAGCGGTTTACAAAATAGTTACATTTTTGTCATCACACCCAAGCAAGGCGATTATTTTTTTTTTAATCGTATCACCACGAGCAAGGCGGTAACGCCACTTATATGAAGGGGGCTACGTAATAGTGAAATGATTGGAAAAGAGAAAGCCGGAAACCACATCCTAAACAGGGAACAAGGGATGAGCCTCATAACCTGTTCAATAGACGTGGGTGGAGTATGAACCGGGCGATAGATAGATCTATCTACTCCAATTGAAAAAAAAAACAAAGTGAGAAGATTTGAAAAGAGAAAGCCCGAAACCACATCCTAAACATGGAACAAGGGATCAGCCTCTTAACCTGTTCAATAGACGTGGGTGGAGTGTGAACCGGGCGATAGATAGATCTATCTACTCCAATTATGCCATTGGGATATAGATGGATAAAGAATGGAAGATAATTAGAAGACGTTAGACAATGAAATAACTTATTTTATATTCCGTGTCTCTTCAGAATGCAGATAATATAGCCCTCCGCATCTTCATTTTCCTTGTAGCTCTTAACATATTTTGTCATTATTTCTTCTCATCGTTATACTGCGGCTTTAGACGAGATAGAACTCACTACACCCCTCCAGTATTCCCTGTGCATTTGGAACTCTGACGCAGTTTATAGCAAAATTCATAATTTTGTCAAATAGCTGAATATTTGATGCTTCGCCAGGGCCCCCACAGGTGTTTTATTGTGACATCAACACTGGATGGGTGGCCTCCAGGCACCCTCCTGTTATTTAACCCAAAATTGGAGGTAAGTGACGGAGTGCTTAAGTGAATGCAGGGTACTCAATTTGAATTCGAACTCGGCTCACCGATTTCTCTTTCCAAGCCGACATCGACTGCACCACAACGCACATCCGTCACTGAACGCTTGCAGCGCCTGGACTTCCACAAGCGGTAGTACTGACCAGGCTCATTTTGCTTAACTTCGGTGATCGAACGAGAACCGGTGTATTCAACGTGATATACCGTGATTCTCCTAAACAATGCTGTGCTATGCATATGCTTTAGCCATAACGCATGCCATACACTGTTTTTTTGTCTCTCTTACACTCTATTCGACCTGTGAATATCATATACTCCAATCCCTCCTTTCTCCATATATGTCCCAGAAACTTCAAGTGTCTGTTCCTGAAGCTAAGCATATTTTCCTTTTTGTTTTCCTGATGTTCCAAAATCTCTTCGTTGTTCACATGTTCGGTTTCTCCAAACCCCACTTCCTCTTTAGATATCCATTCAGCTTCCTATAAGATACAGTATAGTTTTGAGAAAAAAAAAGTGCCTAATTGTTATGTAATATCAATCACTTTGTATGAGAATTAATGTCAGACAATATGCTCAGGAATTAAGAAGTGACTTGAGGCAACAGAGAATGGGATTCTACAGGAAGATGCTGATAATTTCAAGGACTGAACATATGAACAACGTCAAAGTTTTAGAAAAAATTGAAAGAAAAATGACTCTTTTATTTAACAACAGAAAGAGTCTATTGAAATTCCCAAGGCGGGACTTGAAAAAATTTAACAAAGTCCTTCTGTAGAACCAAACTTTAGTTGTATCGATTCTCCTTTATCTTTGAGAAGATGTGGCATTTTTGCTACATTATAAGAGGACAGATATCATGTATCAATTCAGTCATTTTTCCTATGTTTCGAACAAAATTAATCATTTGTTAATACTCTGCTTAGCTTTTAAAATGCTTCTTTGTCGAAATCAAAACCGCCTTCAGATTTTTCGTGCTCAGAATACTCATCAGGTATTTGTATTTGCTTGATCTTACTATCTCCGACATATCAGCTAACCACCATAGACAATCGCATCTACCTCCCATTAGCATTGGACAGGCTAGCCTCCCAGAGAGTAAAATACTACGCCTCCTTGGCCTTACACTCTCGGCCGACCTCAAATGGAATGACTATATTGAATCCATTGCCAAATCTGCTGCTATGAAAGTCGGCTCCCTGTGCAGGGCCCGGAAATTTTTCCCACCTGAATCTATTCTGCACATATACAAATCTACCATCCGCCCGTTTATTGAATATTGCTGCCATATCTGGTCGGGTGCCCCTGCTGCTCCTCCTTGGGCTTCTTGACAAAATACAAAGGAGGATCTTTAACGTGGTTGATACTGACTTGGCAGACCGGCTGCAGCCGCTCTCTCACCGGCGTGATGTGGCTTTCCTGTGCCTCTTCTACAAGTACTTTCATGGCTTCTGCTCCGATGAGCTTAGATCACTGGTGCCGCCTAAGCAGGAATTTACACGAAATACTAGATTAGCAACTAGGTCCCACCCTTTTACAGTTAAAAAAATAAGATGTAACCGTAAATTCTACCCCAACAGCTTCTTTTCTCGCGCTTCCCGCCTGTGGAACTCCCTTCCACAAGTCTGCTTTCCCGACAGTTACAATCTCCAGGTGTTTAAATGTAGGGTCAATAGACACCTCCTATCACACTAACTCCCAACTATTCTCAGAACACTCTCATCTACCCAACCCTCATTCTCAGTATCCTTACCCGCCTATCACCCACCCTCTGACATTTCCTATATTTAATCAGCCTTTCTCCACTCTACGTAGCCCCCTGCGCAGTAGTGGCAGTGACATGCCTTGCTCGGGGTGAAACGCTTATAAAAAAATAAAATAAAATAAAATAAAATGGGCATTTGCCGCTTATCTTTTTCATGATGACCATGGATTCAATTTTCTTGTATTTTATGATGCCGAATTTGCTATTTCGAAGCTTCTAGGTACAAACATTAACTTAGAATGACCGAAATTCATAAGTATTTAAGTTAGTCAGTCAAGTGCCACACGCGATACACGCTTTGGGCGATCATGTCTCGAAAGAGATATGACTGACTAGGCAGACAATTATCCCGCAGTAGGTTGCAATTGCTTTCGGCGTTAGACTGATTGCGAGCCAAGGATTTATAACACAATATGCCCTATTATTTAACCCATAACTGGAGAAAAGAGACGGATTAATACATTTCCCAATGATATTTGTGCGCAAGTGAATGCAAGAAATACAACTGGAATTCGAACTCGGCTCCCCGAATTGTAGATCTGAGTCGATATCAACTGCACTACAACGCACAACACCAAAAAATATTGAGCTGCTAGGTGATTGAAAAGTAACTCCTTATTTTAAGTATGATAGACTCTTCCGTCTAACTATTTTTCTTGCAAGATGGGAGAGACCATCATACACAACATAGGGAGTTACTTTACAATCACCCTGTACAATGGTAATTATTGTCCTAGAAAACCTACTGACCAAAGCGAACGAAATAGGCGTCATGCTGCATGTATTTAACAAAACACGCATGCCGGCTTTACACTGTCGATAGGGGTGATCTAGCATGTGAACATGTGTGTATATGTAGGTATTGAATATCCATGTCTATTTATCTCACGTAGCAACCTAAAAGTCGATCCAGGGTCGTCTGTAAAAGTGACATTTATCTTTTGATAATGTTAGGTTGTCGGTGCGCCTGTGTGCCAAACGTTCGA
Organism: Ascarosepion bandense; assembly: GCA_037127315.1. Classification (NCBI taxonomy): domain Eukaryota; kingdom Metazoa; phylum Mollusca; class Cephalopoda; order Sepiida; family Sepiidae; genus Ascarosepion; species Ascarosepion bandense. Next base: position 258,027 of record JBBBDQ010002022.1, read on the forward strand.
ATGAAACCGCTTCAAAACGGGTGCCATCATCAATCAGCTGAAGCACATTGCAAGGCTCAATATCCAACTAATTCACTGCCTATAAATCAAAATCCAGATTCAACGCCCAACCTAAACTAGAAATGCCCAGGACCCATACCGTAATACAAGGATAATTATGTCTCGCATTGAAAACCGCTATATATATCGTAAATAATCAGCAAAGAAAACCAGGCAAAACCTTCCCGCGGTGAAGGTGATGATTTTCTTAAAACAGGAGTGTGACGCCATCCTTTATTGTCATCAGTTATTTAAAAGTAGCTGATTTATTTTTTAGTTTAAATTGATGGTTTAATATAAGTAAATATGTTTGTTTTATCGGTGCTATGTTCAAAGAGAACGTCAGTGATCATGGCTCTCGACAATCTCCTAGCTATTGCAGGCTTATTTTTTTTGCACCGTTGCCAAATTTACCGCCCCACTTTGCGTTCACGCAACATTTTAACTCGTTATTCCGATGCTGTCCCTTGTGTATTTCGTTCTCAATGTGCCTTATGGGGGTGAAGCTCACCAAACGCCACTTCCTCTTTAGATATCCATTCAGCTTCCTATAAGATACAGTATAGTTTTGTGAGAAAAAGAACAGTGCCTAATTGTTATATAATATTAATCCTCTTTGTATGAGAATTAATGTTAGACAATCTGTTCACAAATGATGAAGAGACTTAGGGCAAAAGAAATGTGATCCTACAGGAGGATAATGATAATACCAAAGAATGAACACGTCATCAACCTCGAAGTTTAATAAAAATGGAAACAAAAAGGACACTTTTATTTAACAACAGGAAGAGTCTATTGAAATTTTCAGGGCGGAAAGGGAAATTTGACAATAACAAATAAATTTGACAATAGCAAGATATTTTAAAGGCAAGAGGGTGACAGAAAAACATCGAATAATCTACATAACGAGCTTGTGTATATGTTTGCCAGAACAGCGATTAGGGGAGGTAACGAAAGTACAGAATTTATTAAAGAGAAGAGTTCAAATTCTAGTAGAGTTCATTATATTAAAATACCCTTATAAAAGCATAACTTCATCTCTTGTCTCCCCAGCTATGGGCTAAATAGCAAGACGGGCTTGGTTCTATAGTCTTGGTTGACAAAGAAAAGACAGGAAATTGTGGAGATCACCAACATAGTAAAAAGACATTGCACAAGTATTAATGAGATAAAGAAAGGTAGTTTCACAAGAAATAATGTAAGCCAGGGAAACAAATAAGTCAGAAAGTAAGAAAAAAAAATTAAATTAAATATAATACGAAAATGATAGGGAAAATAAAAATATGTGGCGATATATTAAGTAGTCCAAACAAAATCAAGCACCTGATAAAAACTAAAGTTAGAAATAGACCTAGAGAAATGGATACAGAAAGGTGACAGAGAGAGAGAGAGAGAGAGAGAGAGAGAGAGAGAGAGCGTGAGAGAGAGAGAGAGAGAGAAAAGAAACACAGTAAAGATATAAAAATATATCTTAATTTCTAGAATCGGGGTGTCATTATTTATATTGGAATTATTGTCCCCATATTTGTTGTTATCACACTGTTTCGGTCGTTGTGCCTTCCTATGTTCATCAGGTGTAAATCGATCCAGGTGTACTTTAGGTAATTCTGAACAGAAACCTATATTTAACCTATGGAGGTAGCTCGGTCTCGTTCCATTGCCTATGTCTAGGGACATTGTCTAAATTTTTGCTTGTTGTATAACTGATATTGGTTCGAAGTTTAGGAAATGGAGAGAAGAGTTCAAATTCTGGTAGAGTTCATTATATTCCCTTATATACTAATATCCTTGTAAAAGCATAAATTCATCTCTTGTCTCCCCAGATAGGGGCTAAAAGGCAAGACGGACTTGGTTCTATAGCCTTGGTTGACAAAGAAAAGACAACATACTCTTGGCTAATTCTCCGCCTTGTTAGTCATGAATTGAACACACTTAACTGCGACTTATTGCCAGTTGCCACTTAATCCAATTACACATTCCACGACCCATGGATTGAAATCAGAGTTATTCAGTTGGTCAGTTAAGTGTCATACGTGATGCAAACTTTGAGATCCTGTTTTAAAAAATAAAACTTACAGGGCAGAAGGTTTTCCGTAGTAGGTTGCCATTAATTTCTGTGGTAGACTAACTGTCAACCAATACTAAAGTTTCCAAGCCGTCCTACTATTTAATCTATACCTGGAGGGAATATTGACGGATTGTAAAAAGTATCAATTTACATATCCTTCCTCATCTATGGGTTAATTAGTAAAACTTGTATAATTCAATCAGTTTTATTTCAAGACTTCTTTTTTACGATCTAAGCATATTTTCTGGTTTTCTCAGGGGTATTGCGCGTATATGAATGTTTCATGTCATCAAAATCGCAAGCGAATTTTTCAATCCACACGTGTCGAATGTAAATGTTTTAAAATAAAGTGAGAAATATTTGCTACCAATTGTGAATAAACAATGTCATTTTCAAACGAAAACGCTTTTACATACGCTTGTAAAAATGACATTATTTTCGGTTTTTTCCAAGATTCCACAATGAGACTGTTCTCGTTGTGTATTTTTTTTTTATAGGCGGGTTCTCTTTCTTTTGTTCGTTGTTGCTTTTATTTTCCTTTTATTGTTTGTCTAACTTATTTTCCCTGTTGAACATTTCCGTTTCATAACCCTTTGTGATATGAATGTATTTTGCAAAACGCTTCCACAGCAATTCGTGTTATCCTCTAGTGTTGTTTTATTTACTGCTTAGAAAGAATGTTTTATTGTCTAGCCGCATTCGACGAGTCCAGAGCACAAATCATACGCTTAGACAGGCAGTCGATTTCTTTCTTTAGGGAAAATCTTAGAAGCCGTTTCTATTCTCTGCGCATAGAAATATCATGACACAAGGGAGCACATACGGATCAGAGGAAACGAAGTTTCCTTTTGATTATGCTAATTCCTACATAATTCGTTGTCAGATAATGAAGATATTTTTGTAATATAATTAAATAAGAATGATATAATTACGTATTGCTAGACATCATTATTATACTAATAATTATGGTCTGTCATCATTCAGGACGTGGCTTACAGCTATATAAAGTTGAAAAAAAATGGTTTCCGTAAGGCGAATGAAATTAAGCAACATTGAGCCTGGTCAATACCTAAATGGGCAACCATTTAGGAGATCAGCTGCTGTAATCGTGGATGCGGGAATGGTGCAAGGAATAGTGTAACGGAATTGTTAATCCGAGTGCCGAGTTACAATTCTATTCGGTTTCGAATTGGTTTATTTACTTATAATCAATTGGGCTTAAAAAAAGTATGAATCTAACTTTCCTTCCCATTTATCGTTGAATTAGTAAAACTTTTATAATTCAATTTAGTTTTATTTCAATAATTCTTTTTTTCCAATCTAAGCATATTTTCTGGCTTTAAATAACCTGAAAAGAGTTGATAAAACTTCCAAAATGAATCAATCCCTCAGGGTTAAGACACTCACGACAATTCTTCCTTACGATATTTCCGTATTCTTGCTGAGTCTGTCTTTAACAAAAACAATTATGTAATTTCTTCTTTGTTTTCCTTTGCCCATATATCTTGCAGAACATGTACGTATTAAATTTTCCGACCCCTTTTTTTATTTACTTTGCAATTATTTTCTTCTTTATTTTCTAAAGAAATTAGAAATTAATTAAAGAAATTAATTACACAGGAGGTCTTGAGAAAAAAAAAACCCGGTCGCAGGACATATCAACTTGTTTGAATTACACAGGGCTTAGAAAATGAGTGTGAAAGAAGGCTGGTCTTCAGTCTGTCTTATTTTAAAACTTCTTCTATGTGCCTTTTCCTTTCAGGACGGAGGCAATCATGGCCTTCTAACTCTCCCTGTCCGTGGTGGCTCTTAGCACGCTTCTCCTGTAACGTCTCGCAGCCCCAGTTCTGTCATTCACCTGCTCAGGCCCTTCAAATATGTTATCCGCTGTTTTCCTCTCTTTTTCTCTCTATCTAGCCTGTTAGTATGAGGCTCTCCAAGCCCTCCTTCCTCATTGCATGTCTCACGAACATTAGTTGTCTCTTCCTGATGCTCAATATTAATTTCCTTTTCGTTTCCATTTTTTCCAACACCGCCTCATTTCTCACATGCTCAGTCCACGATATCCGCAGCATCCATCTGTAGAACCACATTTCAGCTGCGTCATGTATCGCACTTTCCATCTTCAGTTAGGACACTTCCTAGATATTTAAATTTTCGTACCTGCTTGATTTTAACATCCCCCACCTGTATTTGGCACTTTAGGCTGCTTTTTTTGCTGATGGCCATGGATTCGGTTTTCTTGCAGTTTATTTGTAGTCCCTTCTTGTCACTTTCTTCAGCTATCATCTGTGGGAGGTTCTGTAGTTTTCTTTCCGTGTCTGGAATAAACACTGTGTCTTCTGTGTAAATAGCTATTTAAATTTACTGACACAAACATAACAGTATTCTTTACATCAACACAATAAATTGTTGCTTACTGTTCTTTATGCTAAAGAGAAAAGATAAGTAGGGGTGACAAGTCGTGAAATGCTTACTGTTACAAAAGACAACATGATGTAGAGAGTCATGATCACCCCCTCCTGGATTGATGTATTAGAAAAGAACTATGTATAACGTTCTGCAACTAGGAAGAGGTCCGTTGAAAGGAGGGATCACTGAGGGAGGAACTTGAAATAGAATTAACAGAAAAAATATTAGAATTTCGGATACAGAAAGAAAAAAATCATGTATGTTAGAGAACCTGATTAATAAAAGGAACAAGATTTTATTGAGGATACAAAACAGAAATTTGATTGACTCTATGCAATTGTTTCAATCAGTTAATTGTCACACTTAATATACGCCTTGGTGATCATATAATGACAACAAATGATTTTAATATTTAAAATAGAAGCCTTCGTCGCGACGAACGCTGCTGCTTTAAATTTTAAAATCATTTGTTTCTGATGAAAGGCCGAAGCCGGTCTGAAATATCATATATATATATATATATATATATATAATAGAAATAACTGAATACTGTCAACAAATATATTTTAGTAGTTTTTCCTATACATATTAAGACAGTATACTTGGATTATCATTATGTAATATATATATATATATATATATATATATATATATATATATATATATATATTCAAATGTGTATTAACCGAATAGGTCCGCCGGTTTTGTAGGTTTTCAGGCAATCATCAAGAGGTTGGTGGCTGTAGTGTATTAAAATAGAAACCGTTAAACTCCCAGGCAAGTCCACGATAGTAAGACTTTCGTCAGTGCTTGCATATCATGAAAAAATAAAACGCACACACATACATGCACACGCCCTCACACAAACACATTTGCGTGCGCACACAATAAAACACCGGGGAGGGCTATCCCTCCTCCTGGGAGCAGCTTACTATTATTTCTATTATAATATATAAATTATGGCTATTTACCCATATACCAAACTACAAATAAGCAACATTTTCTCTTTTTTCAGAGGGAGTCTTTTGCAGCAGATAGCCTTGACAGCTGGAACACTACAGTTACGCTTGTGATCTTCTCATGTTGTATCTGTTTGTACTACTGTCCTTTGTAATATATTTCTTTCAATCTATTCCGTGTTTGTTGCTTTATTTCTGGCCCCAAACCAGACCACAACAATATAAGTCCTTATATATATATATATATATATATATATATATATATATATATATATGCATGTTTGTTTGGTGGATTGTAATAGATATTTAACTTCTATTTAAGAACTGAGAAATCTTTTTTACACATTCATAATATATTCGGAAAAGTATTCGAGGCTATAATCAATGCTGAAATAGTTCATCATCTCACCGCCCACAAACTGTTCTCCGACAGGCAATATGGATTCCGCTTTGACAGGTCCAGGGCCGACCTGCTAACAACTGTAACGGAGTACATGCTACAGGCCCTTGATGAGTCTGACGAGGCTCGCGCGGTTGCTCTGGACATCTCCAAGGCTTTGGCACCCTGGCCTCCTATGCAAACTACGCGGTTATGGTATTACCGGTCGCCTGCTTGACCTAATCCAATCTTTCTTAAATAACCGCAAAATGAAGATCGTTCTGAATGGGCGTGCCTCTTCGTCCTACAGCACGAATGCTGGTGTCCGACAGGGCTCTATCCTGGGCCCGACGCTCTTCCTTATTTTCATCAACGACCTCCCAGATGAGATCAAGTCCCAAGTAGGCATCTACGCAGATGACACTACAATATACTCCCGCTCCAGTAAGAAACCTGTCGTGGCGGACAGACATAATCTCGCTGCTCACCTTGAGCGGGATCTACAATCTGTGGTGAACTGGGGCAAGAAGTGGCTTGTCACCTTCAATTCATCTAAGACCAAGCTGTTGTCTGTCAACCATTACAGGCAACCTCTTCTGCTTCCCATAAGCATGGACCAGGTGATTCTCCCGGAGAGTAATACACTACGCCTCCTCGGACTTACCCTGTCCTCAGACCTTAAATGGAAGCACTATATTGAATCCATAGCAAAATCTACTGCTAAGAAAATTGGGTCACTATTTCGTTCCAGGATGTTTTTTCCACCGGAATCCATCCTGCATATATACAAGTCCACCATCCCTCCGTGCATGGAGTACTGCTGCCATTTATGGTCAGGTGCCCCTGCCTTTCTCCTCAGTGTTCTTGACAAGCTCCAAAGGATAGTCTGTAATGTGATAGGTACTGATCTGGCGACTCGACTGCAGCCACGTTCCCATCGTCGAAATGTGGCCTCCCTCTGTCTCTTCTATAAATACTTTCATGGCTTCTGCTCGGATGAGCTTAAGTCACTGATGCCTCCTCAACAGGTGTTTACCCGTGCAACCAGACTGGCAACTGGGTCCCACCCATTCACTGTCAGGTTAGCCAAATGCAGACGACAATTCTACTCCTGCAGCTTCCTCTCTCGCACTTGCCGCCTGTGGAACTCACTCCCGTATTCTTGCTTTCCTGACGGCTACAACCTCCAGAAATTTAAATGCAAAGTTAATACTCATCTACTAACCACTGGCCTCTAGCTCACTCCTCTCCCCTGTATAACCTTCCCTTTCTCTCCACCTATGTATCTGTCATCGCACCTGCTTTCTCAGCTTTCTATTGTTCCTTTCTAACTAGTTTGTACTCCTCACTGTTTACTAATTAATCTTTATACATTTATGTAACCCCCTGCACATCAGTGGCGTTTCCGCCTTGCTCGGGGTGAAATGATTAAAAAAATATATATCATGTGATATCCGTGTATTCTTATTTATTTGAATTGTAACTATCAAAAATGAATGAATGCATCCAATAAATAGTAAGCCTTATGTTAATTTACAATCACTGAGGCAGTCAAAAATGTGTTAATGCAAACAGGAAATACATGAAGTTTGGACTATTTTATCATATTTCAATTTGGATGAATATTTTATTGGTAAATTGAAAATTAAAAAAAGATACAGTCCAACTTGCCGATTCAATTAACTCATTTTTAGATCCATTGATATAAATAGACACCCTATCGACGTACAAATCAGAAAAAATGCGTGAACTGTTAATTTTAACTTTCAAGTGATATTTCCATGATAACACTGCAGTGTTTTTTTCAACGCATGTACTGTTCAAAGATATATTTTTTATGTCTCCTTTTCATAAAATAATTTCTTCATTAAAATAGTAGCTATAAATATAAATATATATTTGTAAATCAACCAATATGTTATTTCTAGTTACTTTTTTATTCACAATCATATACAAAATCTTCTTTGCTAAAATATCCTGTCCATCGTATTATCAGTATATGACTCTATTTCCCCATATATGTTTATCAAAATCTAATCTTCATCTGGGAAGATATTGTTTAATATTCACTTTCTTATATGCTAAGGTATTTCAGCACAGTTTTCTATCTAAGAGTGGTTAATTCCGTGTTTAGATTCCTTGAAGTATCGTTAGTTTTACCAATGAGACTTTCAATGCCTGCGTCAAATTTTATGTCGTCTGTTACTAAACTACCTAGATTGAATTCTATACATTCTTCATTCTGATGTCTTCAGTTAATCATTAAAAGAAGTGTCACCGACAGGGAACATTTATAACCTCATCACCCGAGATAGAATCGTTACTATTGGGAGAAAAAACAGGAAAGTAAGAATTTTAAATCCGTACCCAAATACAAATTCTCAAAGAAACAAGTAATGAAGGCAGACACAAAACAATTTGTCTTAAAAAATGAATTTATTTCACCAAAACTGAAAAGGTCATCCATGAAGAAATATATGAAAGTATTTAAGTTAGTAACTTGCGGCATTTCGTTTTTCAGTGATCACTTCAAGTATCCTTAGCTACAGCTAGACAATATCTCGTACCTAGAGTCGATTAAGTGAGGTTGAATACACATCTGGCCAGAAACACCAGCTTCAGGTCTAACCACATTTCCACTGGATTGTGATTCAGATTTAATTATCACAATCTAGAATAGGAAACCGGTTTCTTTTGAGCCATTCTTTGGGAAGTTTTTTGAAATGCACTTGTTGCAGAACCTATTTTCAACCTAGTTCTAACCCTCTGACCGATGCCTGGAGTTTCTGAATCAGACTTTGTTGATAGGATTAAAAATCCATGTCTCTTTGGATAATATTCAGTCGTCCAGGTCAAGGGCTACAGAAGATGCTCTCGATTTAAATATTTCCACCACCGTACTTGACTGTATGAATGATGTTATTTTTAGCAGGCTATATTGACTTTTCTTCAAGTATGGCAGTTTTCATTTTGACCAGACAACTGTATTTTTCACTCATCTGTTTCGACAATTGACTTTTCGAATGCCTCTAGTTTGTCTAAGTGTTCTCTGACAATATTTACAGGAACTGCTTTGTTCTTCTTTGAGAGAAAAGGCTTCATTCTAGCAACCCTCTAATAAATGCCAGGTCTGGTCAATTTTCGTCTGATCATGGATATATTTACATTTACTTCACATGCTGTCAGATAGGTCTGCAAGTGTTAGTTTTCTGTTGGCTTTTAACTGATTTATTTATTTTTCTCGTGTTTATTGGTGGTAGATTTGATGGGCTCACAATTCTAAGTAGAGTTACACAAGTATTGTCATCCATTTGTAAAATTATTTGTCATATTGTGGAAGGAAAGAATTTCAAACTTTATATATATATATATATATATATATATATATATATATATATATATATTCATATACTTTTCGCCAAATTGAGACAAAGCCAGTAGCTTCTTTCTCATATTTTCAGATATCTCCTTTCCATTCAGTATTGCTAATATTTGAGCCTAAAACTCAGCATTACAATAACTTTGTCTGTTTCCCTACCTTTTAATTTGTTACGCACTGATTTACTAAGGATGTCTCATTTGATTGGTCAGATTTAATTGAATAATTATACAATCAAATATATATTTGCTGAATGATAACTCCTTCAAATAGAATAGAGAGAGGTTTTTGCATAATTTTAGGTGTGTAAGATTTTAAGTACCGGGAAAATAAATTATATTTTTGAATGAATAATAAAAATAAAGGCTTTATTGTATTTCTGTTTATAATTTAGAATAATTTACAAATATGTTTGGATGCATATTTAAAAATGATCATATCTTGGGCTTCAGAAAGTTTTAAGTGCACCATGCACTCTATTTTGGTACAGTTTTTTCTTCTCACTTCATCTTGGTCCTGAGGATGACAGTAAATTGCATCCGGCTGCAAGGCCTCTCATTCGGAGGTTGTGAGGAGCATGGAACCTCCTCTTAACTGCTGTTGTACCAAGGTCTACTCTGACCCGGAATAGTAACACCTGTTAGTGTCCCAGCTATGGGCAAATAGTTAACCTCCAAACTGGGATAAAAACACTATGAAAGTATAAAAATATACTTTTATAGAAATAGCGGTAGAACCGCCGGCTGACGCCACTTCGGTCGGGTTTCAATCCTGGGTTAAAAGCAATCGGAGTATAACCGTACAGATGAGCTGTGATACAGCGACACAGATCTGTCTGTGGATGACTATTTACGCTCTCATACCCTGATTGAGCACTCTGGAAGAATGGGGGAGTTTGAAAAACAGTAGCTACTCTGGCATGTACGCATCGCTCCTTCACTAATGAATTAGATCACTCTGGCTAGTGGGCGTGTATAATGACAATATACATGCTAAAATGTCTGTCTTCTACCGTGCGCCCATGGTCCAGCGGTAGAACCACCGACTGATGTCACTACGGTCGGGTTTCAATCCTGGGTTAAAAGCAATCGGAGTCTAACCCTATTGATAAGCCTGTGATACAACGAAACAGATTTGGCTGCGGATGACTATATAGAAAATATACATTTTTGAAGGAAAAATATTACCAACAATACATTTTTGAAGAAAAAATTATTAACATTCATTTTTTAAAGAAAAAAATATTCTCGGCAAATCATTTTTAAATACAAAATTAGAAGACATTTTTCAGTTTTCTAACAAAAAAAAATTTTTTTAAATTCATTTAAATCTGAGTAAATCAATCATCGTCTTATAACTGAACATTAAAATTCTCTTAAAACCACACATTTTGGCATTAAATAACTAACAGAGGTTTATATGCTGTTAAATAAAACTCAAACTCAAAGTCACTTCACCTGCATTGTCTTTTCTTGGTCTTTCAAATGTTTTTTCCTGGGCAGCTCCCAACATATGTCACCTGCGAACACGGAAAATAATATTTAAGTCAGTAGACAAAACATGAGTGGAACATCTTTGAGGAAAGAGACAAGAACAGTAAAGTAACATCTTTTCAGAAAGGGACAAGTATAGAAGACTATCTTTTTTTTTTAAGAAAATGACAATAACATGAGAAGAACATCATTTAAAAAAGTGATAAGAACAAGAATGGAACATCTCCTAAAAGATTAATAAGAACAGAACAACCTTTAAGAAACTGAGCAAAAACAAATATTTTACAAAATTATTTCCTAGTGATTATATAAACGGATTGAAAAAAAAGGGAAAATGGGATGTTTTAGGTTTACAGTAATAAATGATTCAAAGTATTCTTTTGATTAGCAAAATTTTGATAAAAATCAAAATGGAGACTTTCACATAACCAACAACATGGACTAACGAAACAGAAAAACATATGAGAACCATCCATCTTTTCGGCCAATACTCTTTCTGTTCCTGGATTATTCATTGACCCATATGAAGGGTCCTTTTGATAAGCCACATTGGAGTTCAGTGCAGCAGCTCTTGTCTTAGATTCTTCCATGGACCGCATTCAGCCTCCCCCCGCTGCAAATTCCTTCACTGTAACGTCGTCGTCGTCGTCGTCGCTGTTGTTGTTGTTGTTGTTGTTGTTCTTCTTCTTCTTCTTCTTCTTCTTCTTCTTCTTCTTCAAAAACGGAAAGAGTTGTTGGCGCGTCGACTTGCTGAACTATCCAATATTCTTCTCTATCTCTCGCGGTTTTCTGCCAGAGCCTGTGTACCCGTGAATAGGATTTCAGTGCGCTCATAATGTGATGTTCGTGGAAAGTTTACCCTGGTGAACCCCATCCAACTCCAGGTGAAATCACAGCAGATGTTCCAAAAATATTTTGCTCTCCTTGGTCGCAAATACGTGGCAGTTGTATTTCAAGAGGGGAATCCTTCCATCTTGGCAGGCGTCCTCGTCGAAGAGGTCCTTCTCTGAGTGGTTCCGTGTAAATACCACTCACTGATGTGAGTTTAACTTGCTAGCTAAAATATTAGCCCGGGATATGTCAACATAGAAGGTGAAAGATTTAACGAGTGGTTTTAGACCAGTTATGCCCGTCTATCAGAAGGTGTAGCGTACCAGACATCAAAGATACTACCGCTATCCAGAGACTCCTATAATAAATCGTTGACATTGTCTAATGGCCGCTTACGTTTTTTAAATTTAGTTT